>VIAB01025246.1:22348-33889 GCA_009801035.1 Oophaga pumilio | reverse complement strand
GGCGAATTAATCGAATTAATTCGATTAATCGCCCAGCTCTACACTGCACCTTATCGGACGGTGACAACCAATATGACGGCACTTCCTGGTCCTGATCAATCACACCTCGAATCCAGAAATCATGGGACATTCCTATGATCATCTCATGACAATGTCTCCCCTCAGCAGGGGGCAGATGGGGTTAAGGGGCTATTCCCATCTCCAAGTTCCTACCTCAGTATGTAGTAGGTGTAATAATATTAGCAAATACCTCTATTTAGAAACATAGTATAGTTTTCCTGGTTAGATATGTTGCAGGGCATTGCTGTAGCTTAGGTATCCATGGTTGCAAACACTTATATATTGACATTTCGTTGTTAGTGGTCGTAACCATGGATACCTAAGCTACTGCAATGCCTTGCACATGGGGTAAACGTCTTAGCAAATCTTAAGAACTATACTACATTTCTAATTGGAGGCATTATATGCTAATATTAGACCTACTACATGTTGGGATAGGATCTTGGAGATGGGAATACCCATTCATGCCTGTGTAGAGTGAAGGTTGTCACCTCGTCTGATCCCACAGAAGAGCTGCTAACAAAACTTTTGAAAAAGAAAAAATTATTGGCTACACTGGAATCATGGGTCATAAATTTAGTCACACAGTCACTGATCCCATTGACTTTATAGGGAATGTGTCAGTAGGATAACCCCTCCTGAGTTGTCAATATGGACATGTAGGTCACAGGAAGCTGAATAAAATGATACCTGAATATCTGCAATTTGATGTCTTAGGCCGGGATCACACATGCGAGGAATACGGCCGAGTGCAACCCGATAAAAAATCGTATTGCACTCGGACCAATGTTATTCAATAGGTGACATCTCATTTGTGAGTTTTTTCTCAGCCGAAATCTGACTTAACCACACTGACAGCTCACACAAAACATTAGATATATACACATAGAATATATATATATTTCATACAGAGGTAGATAGCAGAATAGCCGATAATTCAATTGTCGGCATCTGTAAAATCATTACAGAACCCGACAGGATATGACACATGGTTTACATACAGTAACCCATTGCATATCCGTTAGATTTATATATGTCCCTCACTAATAATGTTAGTAGTGTGTGTGTGTAAAATTTTGGAACTGTAGGTGTTAAATTAAAGGATTAATTCACAGAAAAAACTGGCTTGGGCTCCCGCACAACTTTCTCCGCCAGAGAGGCCAGTGACTGAGGGCAGAAATTAATAGCCTAGCGAGAGACCATTGTTTTTGGGCCCCCCCTGGCTAAAAAAAATTCTGCCCCCAGCCACCCCAGAAAAGGCGCATCTGTAAGATGCGCCTATTCCGGCACTTACCCTCTTCCCATTGCCCTGTAGCGGGTGGCATATGGGGTAATAAGGGGTTAATGTCCCCTTGCTATTGTAAGGTGACATTAAGCCTGGTTAATAATGGATAGGTGTCTTATGGACAGATCTCCATTATTAATCCACTAGTCTGAAAGGGGTTAAAAAACACACATTAAGAATAAAGACTTTTAATTAAATAAACACACATTTTTCCATCTTTATTACACTCCCAATCCATTCGAAGCCATCGTTCTCCTGGAAAAAAGACAAAATAAAAAAGCAACACTATACCCATACCTGTCTGCCGTACAGTCGAGTCCCACGCCGCAAGCCATCTGAAGGATGCTAATGCGCACGGCTGTAAACCACAGAGGAATGAAGGAGAAGCTGCCTGTGCAGCCTCCCCGCCTGACCGTACTTGAACTAATTAGCGTGGAAAAGTTTCTGAACATTTTCCCACACTGGTGAGTTCACCTCAGGTCAGGTGGGGAGTCTGTGCAGCCTCAGTGACGTCAGCGGTAGTCACTGAGGCTGCGCAGACTCCCCGCCTGACCCGCAGTGAACTGACAGCTTGGGAAAATGTTCAGAAACTTTCCCACGCTAATCAGTTAATCTCCGGGGAGGCAGCGCAGGCAGCTTTTCCTTCATTCCTCCTTATATTTTCCTTATATTCTAACCTGTTCTATACTGTATCCGCCGGCTTTTAAGCTATCTATCTATCTGATTATTTGCTTTTTAAACAGTGTACAATTTTTTTTTACAATGCTATTTTAACATGAGTTTTTACATACAGAGAACTGCTCTATGTAAAACCTCATGTTAAAATCGCATTGCATACGCATGTCATACGGATGTTCCGTGGAAAAATCGCACGGAAATCACTTTACACTCGCATGACACTTGCATAGCACTCGTCTGTTTTTTCGGTCCGGAAATCAAACTGTTTTTTTTCCCGCAAATGGGTATGAGCCCTTATTCCAGAGAAATCCACAATTTTCTTAATATGTAAATAAGCTAAGATCTCTGGGTTGGACTTAGATCTCTGAGAATCTGCCTTCAGGGCTTATTTTACATGATAGGGGACATTAGTAGTGTGATATGTAACGACTGAGTCTGCTCTCCTGATCTTACACAGCTATTCAGTGAGATCTGACACAGAACAGCAGAGAACGTCTCATTACAAACATATTTGCAGCAGCATTTGTCCTTTCAAAGTGGTGGTAGCTGTGCTGCAGAGCTTTGCCTGATAACCATCACAGTACAGCAGAGTTAAACCTTGTCTCTGTAAAAACAGGTGCAGTTGTCATCTCTGCTCTACTGTCCTTTCCCCCATACTCGGTGTCTGTGAAGCTGAAGGACTGAGAGAGCAACTGCAGGTATGTTTGTAATGAGATGAAGCTAAGCTCTGCTGTACTGTTATACCCGCACACAGCTCTGCTGTGAGACTAGCAGAGCAGACTGTCAGTCATTACATGCCTCACGCCGGTAACGATTCCTTTAATTTAAAATAAGCTCTGGAGTCAGATTCTTGGGGAGATCTATGTCTGGCCCATAGATCTTAACATCTCATGTACATATTAAGAAAAACATGGATTTCTCTTGACTAAAGGGTATGCCACACTAAACAACATCGCTAACGGGATCGCTAAAAAACGTCACTATTTAGCGATCCCGTTAGCGATGTTGTTGTGTGCGGCATGCAGCAACGACGTGGCCCCTGCTGTGATCTCGTCCGTCGTCCTGATCGTTCCGGACCCTATTCTGATCGTCGGCGTCCCGCTGGGTAAGTATATATCGCTGAGTGTAGCACCTTTTTTAGCGATTTAGCGGTACTTTTGTACTGCTAAAGTCGTTAAGGAGATCGCTAACCGCGATAGCGTCCTTAACGACATCGCTAAATGTGGCCGACACTAGCGATATTGTAAACGATCCCGCTAGCGATCTCATTAATATGCGACGCTAACGAGATCGTTAGCGGGATCGTGTAGTGTGGCAGTACCTTAAGACATCGGATCAAGGGTATCAAGGTATCTGTCATGATGATGTCGTGAGTACTGTCCACTGTAGTCACGAGATCGCAGCTGAAGTCTGGATGTAATACACAGCAGCAACTGCAGGCGGCAGAGTTTCGTCCAGTGTCGTCAGTTTAACACTTTAAATGCTGTCCTCAGTAGCTATTGGAGTGTATAAGTGACAGAAGCGGCTTGAAAATAATAGTAAATGGAAATCCCCTTCTGAACATGTATGCTGATGAAGCTGGACGTACACAGGGGGCAGAGTAATGCAGGAGGAGCACATCCGTCTCCTTCATTAGTCACCTTCCTTGCCGGCTTCACCAGTGGATGGAGTTTTCAGTGAAGGCAAGGCGTGTGATGCTGGGTAGGGAGCTGAACATGACGTATTTGCCCCCTTATGCACTTCCAGTAATATTTGCAGGTTTAAAGGATTTCTCTGAGACGGAGCATCACCTTGGGGCCATACAAACATCCATTACCTTGTATTTTCAAGAACATTTTTTCTTTTTAAGCTGGTTTGGGGTGTAAACTTGGTGACAGATTCTGTGTAAAATCAGAGTCATTGCAGCATTCTTGACCTTCAGTGAACAAAGCACCAGGAAAAATGTATTACATGATGACCATTGACAGTAATGACCATCTGTGCAATACATGGAAGCTGGCAAAGGCTCCTGCTTGTTGGGGGCCCATATCTAGGATGGGGGGTAGTCTGTAGAGTATATGGAGGGCACGTGTTGAAGCGATAAATTTTACCTACAGGATAATGCGACATAATGATTTGCATTTGACGCAGTCAGGCAGTAGCCACCATTCCTGTATTTTGTGCTTCAGGTCTCGGGTTGCAGTTTTGCTTTTCTATTCTTTCCGTGGCGGCCTCGTTGGGGGTTGCAGTCCATGTTGCCCCCTCTTGTACGTTTAGTGCAGTGTCACTAGTAAAGCTGCAGGTCCTCTTTTGGAGTTCTCCCATGCCTCGTCCCTGTAGATGCTAACATATATACTGCGGGCATCACCCCAAATGCGTCTTGTGACCCAACAGATGACTAATCTCCCCATCTAATGTCTCGCCCAGATGCAGTTGGACAAATGCCATGTTCCCGGCCAATCAGCCTGGGCATTATTATTAGGATGTGTGCTGTGACCTTGCCGCGTGTCTTCCCTGTGGCATCACAGATTATATACAACGTCCAGGAGAGGAGTGTCATCCTGTCCCATAATAACTACATCTGGTGTGAAGGCACGGCCAATGTCACACAAGGTTACTGCCTCAGGGTCCGTTTCCTGGGGTTATCCAGGATTGTTTTTTTTTTTGTTTGTTTTTTTACTATGGGCCAAGAACTAACAGGACAGTAGTTGCTAACTACCTGCCTGCTGTGCCTGGCGCTGATCTCTGCCTACACGGACAGCTCCTTCCAGCGATTCTACTGCTTCTCACATGTTGACAACAGAGGCTTCTTTTACGCTCTGTCCTGTTGACTGGGTGTGACTGCTGACCTCATGGTGATTGACAGCCGGCCCCCTGCTGCCTAACCGCGCAGAGCCGGCAGTCATTCCACATGAAGCTAGCAGTTAAGCTCTGTTGACAGCGCAGCCCGGAAGAAGAGCTGCTCTGTTAATGTGGAACAACCAAATTACTGACAGGAGCGGTCAGTGACAGCTCTGAGCTGGCGCTGGGTGGAACAGGCAGGTAGTTGCTTCTGTTAGCAAACTTAATAGCAAAGCCACAAAAAGAGGACTAAAAATCCTCCAAAAATTCAAGAATACAGCCGAAAAGGGGCAACAGTGCTTACCTGCCCAGGCCTCCAAAAAAATGCTCTATCAGGATGCAGCAAACCCACGTGGTAAAGATGGCGCCTGCCTGTTAGTTTTTAGCCAATAGTAATAAAAAAAAAAAAAATAGTCCTGGATAACCTCTTAGACTGGTTTCACATTTGCGTATCGGTGTGCAGCATTTGTTCCGCATAGATCCGTCATGCGTACATATCTTTAACATGGTGTACGCAGGGACATGCGTTTGCGTACGCATGCGTCGTTTCATTTCGGTGCATTTCTTTGAAGCGTCAAAAATCCATCAAATATGCGCAGTCATGCGGATGAGCACGTCAAAAAAAGCATTACTGTCTATGGAAACGCATTGGTACGCAAGGACATGCGCATGGATGCGTTCGATGCGCATGCGGACTTCAGACTGCGCATCTCCAGGAACTGATTACAGCACCTGGAAATATCGAACGCATGCGCATAAACAACGCAAACGCATGCAAAAACCGCATGCAAATGCATACACATGCAGCTTTTTTTGCGTCGTGTAAGATCATGCGGATAAACGCTGCGTAAACGTGGGTTTGCATGCGCTTGCAGATGATACGCTGCGTGCAGAAACGCTAATGTGCACCTCAGAGAAACCTCCTTCGCAACAATTTTTGGAGTTAGATCTGGCCATACTTGTCTGACACTTGGCCGTTCCTCTTCCCCTTGCTTCTGTGTGTTGCACGCACCCTGCCGGACATGGCTGCTATTGGGAGATAATGACTTTCTCTTGTAACCTGTCGGTGTGATCGATCTCCGTATCTGTTCGTCCTTTGCACTTTGAGTCAGGACATGTTCTGAGCTTTCACCTTCCCGATAAGATCTCATCACCTTTGTAAACTGAACTTTCTTGAACCTGAGTTTGTTTATTATTAATTCCCTGTACTGTAATCCCCAATATCCCTTCTTATGATATGCAGGAACACACAGCCTTCCTCCAACTCCTCTCCTGCTGAGGGAAGCCACTCACAGAATGGAGGCCTCTTATGGCAGCCTGTACTCTGGCTCCTGGAATACTCCAGTTTATTTTATTTATGCAGATTTCCAATATCTGCATTCCTCTTCCCCACCTCTGTATTTCTTTTGTGATTCTTCCCCTTTTATTATGCCAAAAACATGGCCGATGTCAATTAAGATGTGTTTCCTGCCCATTAACCGGACCTCCACCTTCACAGTTCCAGATCCACACAGCGGAGAATGGCTTTCTAGTATGTCAGTGATTACACCGGTGACTTGTGAGTCTTCGCTTCCCGTGGACTTTCTATTTAAAGGAATTGAGCAAAGAGATAAAAACAAAACAAAAAATGGTAATGGCTACAGAACAGCCCTTGTTCAACTTTAATGCCTGAAACTCCAGTGCTGACGAGGCTTCGACTGTCACTGGTCCCTAGTTACACCATAGCTGCTATGATGACTACCCAATGACATGTGACCGCTGCAGACAGTCTGTACAAACATGACCACTGCAAACAGTCAGTGATGTAAACAGAAACCAAAAGGTGACCATTTATAATGAAACACAGGGAAGATGACAGGTCATAGAGTTCTTCATTTTAGACTTCTAGTAAGCGCTTTTTACATCTGTGTAATACTTCCCTTCTACCCTCGGCAGATAAGGGGGTCTGACACTAACAAAAGCTGTAAAGGATTAAATCCAAGGCTGACTACATACAGATTTTCTGCAGTTTTTTTCTTCATTTTTTTTGCTAAAGGTGTTTGAGGCAGACCAATAACGGGTTTTCTAGCTGTAAACCACTTCAGGACACTCTCCTGCTTTGGTTAGTTTAGTTTTTTTTTTTAAGAGATGTCATCAGCAGGATTGAGCCCTATAAACTAAAGGCATGACCATAATGGCCCTGTGATGCTGATTAATCTGATACTTGATGGGAAGGGATCTGATCAGCGGCTTAATACTCACAGTTTTCATAAAACTACGTCTTGTGAACTGAGTCGAAATCTCAAATCTGCGCATGCGCCACCGCCATTTTATTGAAGTCCTGCACACAGAACGCCCACACAATGATGGCTGCACGAAATTTTAAAACACAAAACGTTAATCAGCATCACAGCGCCATTATGGCCATGCCTTTAGTTTTATCCTGCTAATAGGTTCTCTTGAACTGGTTTTAAATAACTTTTTACAAGGGATTTTTGCAGCCTTTTGATTGGACAGTGTCTGGTTTGGAGTATTTTCCATCAGTAGCCGCTACAAAAAAGGGACATCCAGTTTCTTTTCTCAAACTAGCGGCTTGATTCATTATTGCATTTGTCTTTCTTTTGTCTTAATTTTTGGTTATTTTTGCTCCTTTTTTAAAGTCTGTTTTATGTATTTGTCTATTTTTTATATTTTTTTTGTATTGTGGTGGGGGGTTCAGGAATGCTAGATGTATTTGGCTGAATTATCCATTGCAAAAAGTAAAAAGAAAACTTGTTGAAAAGTTCTTCATTCTCCCCCCTCCAGTGACTTAATGTACACCTTTGGCACAGGTTTGGTGCTGTTTTAGCAGAACATGCCACTTTCTGCACTAAAACAGCGCAAAACTAGTTGAAAGCAAAAAATAAAGAGTATTTTTTATTTTGCACAAAACTTATAAACCGTTTTGATGAATTGGGCGCAAATACGACAGGACAGAGAGACATTGCAAATGATGTATCAGGCCCTCAGGTGTTTTTCATAACCTGAAGAGGAAGAAAAACTGAAGAGACAGCAAGTCGTTTTACAGTAAAATTTAAGTCTTTAACCCCTTCAAGACCTGTGACACAGCGTATGTGTCATGAAAGGATCGCGTTCCTGCGGGTCAGGTGACCAGGGTCACTGAAAGGTCACCCGACCCGCAGGCACAAGACCCTTTGTGCTTCACCACAGGGGGGTTGGCTTAACCCCTATGTGGCTACGATCACTCTGATTGGCTGTTAAAAGTGAAACAGTGCTCCCTTTATTCCGAGCCCCGACGTGTGCCCAAACAGTGGTTTATGACCACATATGAGGTATCTGTGTACTCAGAAGAAATTGCCCAACAAATTTTAGGATCCATTTTATCCTGTTGCTCATGCAAAAATGAAAATTGATGCTAAAATAAAATTTTTGTTGGAAAAATTAAAATGTCCATTTTTTCCTTCCACGTTGCTTTAGTTCCTGTGAAGCACCTGAAGGATTAATAATATTCTTGAATGTAGTTTTGAGTAGCTTGAGGGGTGCAGTTTTTATAATGGTGTCACTTTTGGGTATTTTCTACCATATAGACCCCTCAAAGTGACTTCAAATGTGAGGTGGTCCCTAAAAAAAAATGGTTTTGTAAATTTTGCTGTAAAAATGAGAAATCGCTGGTCAACTTTTAACCCTTATAACTTCCTAACAAAAAATTTTTTTTTTTTCCAAAATTGTGCTGATGTAAAGTAGACATGTGGGAAATGTTATTTATTAACTATTTTGTGTCACATAACTCTCTGGTTTAACAGAATAAAAATTTGAAAATTGCGAAATTTTCAAAATTTTCGCCAAATTTCCATTTTTTTTTTCACAAATAAGCGCAAAAATTATTGACCTAAATTTACCACTAACATGAAGCCCAATATGTCACGAAAAAACAGTCTCAGAATCGCTAGGATCCGTTAAAGCGTTCCTGAGTTATTACCTCATAAAGGGACACTGGTCAGAATTGCAAAAAATGGCAAGGTCTTTAAGGGGTTAAAGTGTATTTTATTTTCCTTCAGGCAATTTTTGGTCTCTCTACCTACTTAAAAAAACTGTTCACATACCCTTAAGGCACTGTCACACTTAGCGATCACGACAACGGCACAACCTGGCGAGATCGCTAGTGCGATCGCTATGTGGTCGCTAGTTAACTTCCAAACACAAAGATCTCATCAGCGATCTGTATAACGACCTCTGCGGTCGTTGGGAAAACCTAGTCCCACCTGCGACGCTGGTAAAGTCGTTCATAAAGGGTGTCACACTCAGCGATTCAGGCTCACCAGCGGGACACCAACGACCAATAAACGGCTCAGAACGTTCATAAGCGATAAGCGACATCGCAGCGGGGGCCACATCGCCGCTACATGTCACACACAGCGACGTCGCCAACGAGGTTGCTGCTGCGTTATAAAATTGACGCTTTAGCGATCTCGTTAGCGATCTCTCTTAGTGTGACAGTACCTTTAGACTTCTTTCTTCAGGATCCACTTCTGACTTGGGGTGTAGAAACTGCATCAAGAATTGGCTGTGATTACACAGCGGCATGTCTCACACGACCGCAGTGCTCAGACAACTGCACTCGGACCAATAGTTTTCAGTGTGGTAGTGCAGATAAGCGGGTTTTTTTTTTTTTTTTGGATAATTGCTGCTGTAAAAAAAACAGACAAGGATGACTAGAAAACGTCCTACTTTTCTGGATGAATGTCTGAACGATTTTTCATTCGCTCTTGTGAACCTATACTACAGTGAAGCTTGCAGCCATTTTTTCACCGTCCCTCAAAGTTTGACATAACAGCATAGTCGGTATTTTGCCTCCAAGTGTCCTAAACTTATGCGCCTCCAATACCTCATATAGTTTATCCGATCGAAAACAGCGCTGTAGCAACGTACGCTGAGTGCCGCCTCCCCCAGGGTCGTCCCATCCCCAAATATGTTGAAGCTGAGATGCCACATAATATACCCATGGGTTAGGAATCGCGTGCCCGCCCATTGTTTTATTTCTTTGCAATGTTTCCAGTTTAATTCTCGGAGTCTGTTTGCCCCATATTAATTTTTCAAACTCCTGATTGACTGTAAAGAAAAACCTCTGATTTATCCATACTGGGGAGTTGTGCAGAACATACAGCAATTGTGGCATCCAGATCATTTTGACCAGATTAAGGCCTCTTTCACACATCCGGCGGGCGCCTAGCGGCGCCCCCGGCATTTTGCCGCAGCGCCGCATCGGGAAATCTGATGCGCCGCATGCGGCTTTTTTCGCATTGACATGCATTAGCGCCAGATGGCGCCGCATGTCAATGTGTTGCATGCGGTTTTGTCCGGATGCGGCGCAAATGTACATTGCGGCGTCCGAACAAAACGCTGCATGTAACGTTTTTTTGTTTTGCCAGATGGTCTCTGATCTCTCCAAGCATCAGAAACCATCCGGCAAGAAAACGCATTTTGCCCGCCGGAAGTGTGAAAGCTTTTCACACGCGGCGCTGCGGCAAAATGCCGGGGGCGCCGCTTAGGCGCCCGCCGGATGTGTGAAAGAGGCCTAACACGGCCCACAACCGACATCAGCAACTTAGACCAAACGCCCAGTTTTCCTCTAAATTTAATTAAGACTGGATCAAGATTCAACCTCTCATAATCATTTATTTTTGCCGATATATTGATGCCTAAATATTTACACTCCGATACCACTTGTAAACCCGAGCTAATGTAGTGGGAAGCATTCTCATCTATATTATCCGTATAACTCATTTGCTCCAATTTATCTTCGGACCAGAGTATTTTCCAAATGTTTCTATCGTTTCCATTGCTGTAGGAAGGGACCCAGAAGTTTTAGCCTGAAATAAGTGTCACCAGCGTATAACGCGACCTTCTCTTCACTATTCCCTCTACGAAACCCAACTATTCCTGGATGCTCCCTGATGACCGATGCCAGGGGTTCAATGGCCAGTGCAAAGAGCAGGGGAGACACTGGGCACCCCTGCCTCGTACCTCTACTCAGCCCAAAAGCCGGGGAGAGGTGTCCATTTACCTGAATTCTAGCCATCGACCTACCATACAGCAGTCTAACCCATGAAATGAAACGATGAAACGAGGTCCTATAACAAACTTTTACAACACCGCCCATAAATATTCCCTCTCAACAGAATCGAACACCTTAGCGGCGTCCAGAGAACGTACAGCTCTATCCCCATCACCATCCACCGGCAATTGAAGATTAAGAAACAATCTCTGGATATTAACCGCTGTGGATCTAGCAGGCATGAAACAGGCATCAGACTGATAACTGTAGAAATTACTCTATTCAATCTAGACTCCAGAACCTTTGCAATAATTTTAGCATCAGTTGACAATAAAGATATTGGCCTGTATGAGTCATGGGTTAAAGGGTCTTTATCTGGCTTAGGTATGACTACTATCACCGCTTCTTGCATTGATAATGGGGTAGGGTTCCCCCCTTCACCGCCTCCTCGAAGGTAGCCAGCAAGTGGGGGATGTAGAATATTTCCATACTTCTTATATATTTCCGTGGGAAGCCCGTCTTGTCCTGACGATTTATTAGCCATAGAGTCTACGGCCATTTGTAACTCCTCCAGCTGTAGTGGTCTATTTAACAATTCTTGATCTTTACAGCTAAATGTCAGTTTGATTTCCCTAAGGTAGGATAAGATCTGTTCTCTACTAAA
>VIAB01025246.1:0-20378 GCA_009801035.1 Oophaga pumilio | reverse complement strand
GTGTATCGCTATGTGAGACCCAGCCTTAAGTGTGACAGTGCCTTAAGTGAGGACAGAGCAGATCTATACTGTGTAACAGCCAGAAATCTTTTAGTGTGGGATCTTCTGTCTGCTGGGCTGAAAAAGCACTGAAAGGGTTAACCTCTGGCTGAGACTGTCACTTTCTATATCTTCCTTGCACTCCCCTGAGATAGCAGAGAAATGATTAGCCAGTCCTTTCATGTGTGTTTACACTTCATTACTGACAGAAGCCCCTCTGGATGTCCTGGCATAGCTGGCCAGTTAAAGTGCTGCATTTTCAGCAGACGACTTCACTGCAGGTGTACTACCTGAAGGTGTCCCAGCCCATCTTGATTTCTCTTATCTGCTCCTGCAGCTGACTCAGGCTGCCTCCTAGCAGCTACCACACCATGGATTAGAATTAGTGATGAGCGAGTATACTCATTGCTCCGGTTTTCCCAGAGCACGCTCGGGTGATCTCCGAGTATTTGGAAGTGCTGGGAGATTTACTTTCTGTTGCCATAGCTGTATGATTTGCGGCTATTTGACAGCCTGAATACATGTGGAGATTCCTTAACAAACAGGCATTCCTCACATGTATTCAGGCTGTCCAGCAGCCATAAATCATGCAGCTGCGGCAACAGAAACGAAATCTCCGAGCACTTCCAAATACCCGGAGATCACCCGGGAAAACCCGAGCAACGAGTATTCTCGCTTGTCACTAATCAGGATCAGATGCACACCAGTGAGTACAGGAGCTCAGAGGGGGATGATATTTCTGATTTTAAAGTTGTTCAGGGCCCAGTGGAGTCTCTTACAGGTGATATCGCCCGGAGCTAATCTCTCCTGCTTCTGCTCACATGCCCGGTCAGGCCATGCCCCCAGGGTATTTCATATTTTACAGCCATTGTTCGGCCGCTGAAACTTCGCCTAGGGTGATCTTACATTCCCCAAATAACAATATCGTTTTTCCATTTAGGTGAAATTGATCAGCTCAAATCTTTTTTATAGATTTACAAACCATTGTCTTAATATTTTGTGGTTTTACTAAAATGTTCACCTGACCGCTATATAATAACCTCCCTGTTCCTTTGTCTTTTTTGTCTTTCCTCAGGTATCCTGGCATCTGCTGTAGTGCTAGTGTTGTCCCGGAGAGCGCTCTTCAAGTTTTACACCATCGGTATTGCCCTTCTATCTGCTGCAACTTCAGTGTTCATCAACTACTACACCACTCTGAACTTGAGTTCCCCTTACGGACTGGTCGACCTTCCTCCCAGCGGGTCTTCCCTCTGGATGCCACTGATTGGCTCCCAGCTCGTCTTCGGCATTGGATTCATCACTTTGCTTGAGATCCAGTGTACATGCTCCAATCTCATCATTATGAATATGCTCGTCCCTGCGATTGGCTCCATCATTGAAGTTCCATCTGAGGTGCAGAAAACGCTGGTCATCACTTCTGGCCTCGTACTCGCCATCTACACTACAATTTGCCTATCCCTTCGCTTCAAATGGTTCTACTACTCCACAAAATACACCTTCCTCCTGCTGAAGCACATGTATCAGGTTTACGGACTGCAGGTCATGTTGGAGGATGCCTGGAAAAAAATCCACTTCCCGGACGTGATGAGAGTGTTTTGGTTGACTAGACTGGCCACCCGGGCTGTTTTCATGGTCTACATGCTAAGACTGATGGATGCCGAAGCAGGAGAAGCCTCCTACTTTATGCAGTGGGACGACTTCTGGGAACTGGTCTGCCACCTTATAATCAGCGGCTGCGACTCCACAATAACAGTCTTGGGGATGAGCGCTGTGATCTCTTCCATAGCACATTATCTCGGACTTGGGATACTTTCTTTCATCGGCTCGACCGAAGAAGAAGACAAACGTCTTGGCTTTGTCGCACCCGTCCTGTTCTTTATTTTAGCCCTACAGACTGGCTTGAGCGGACTAAAGCCCGAAGAGAGACTTATCCGCCTTTGTCGGAACATGTGCCTTCTGTTGACAGCAATTTTACATTTTATCCACGGAATGACTGACCCGGTATTAATGTCACTCAGTGCCTCCCATGTGTCCTCTTTTCGTAGGCATTTCCCAGTGCTCTTGGTCTCTGCATTCCTCTTTGTGCTTCCAATTCTCCTTAGTTGTGTTTTGTGGCACTACTACGCCCTAAACACCTGGTTATTTGCCGTCACGGCTTTCTGCATTGAACTTTGTCTCAAAGTCATAGTTTCCTTGACCGTGTACACGTTATTTATGATCGACGGCCACTACAGTGTAGTGTGGGAGAAGCTGGACGACTACGTGTACTATGTCCGCTCTACCGGCAGCATCATAGAGTTCATATTTGGCGTCATCATGTTTGGCAACGGAGCCTACACCATGATGTTTGAGTCGGGAAGCAAGATTCGAGCGTGCATGATGTGTCTTCACGCGTACTTCAATATCTACTTACAAGCCAAGAATGGTTGGAAGACGTTCATCAACCGTAGGACAGCTGTCAAGAAGATCAACTCACTTCCAGAAGTTCAAGTGTCCGAGAGCAGTGAGATCGACGACGTATGCGCGATATGCTATCAAGAGTTCCGCACGTCAGCCCGGGTGACGCCTTGCCACCATTACTTTCACGCACTCTGCCTTCGAAAATGGTTGTACATCCAAGATACTTGTCCAATGTGCCATCAAAAAGTCTACATCGAGGACGATGCAAAAGAAACTGTGTCATTTTCCAACAACAATGGACTGATCGTGCCAAATGAAGAAGTGGTGCAAGATCTTGCCGATGGGGAACCGGAGCGGGAGCTGGATGACCACCATCTAAGTGACGATGAGAGCACGGCAGACGAGGATGAGGAAGAGTGGACGGCCGATCGGCACAATTCCATCCCCGCCGAACAGTTTACTCACGATCCGGATAGTCTGAGGGATTAAACGTAATTTATTGTTTTATTTTATTTTTCTTTCCTCTGCTGTTGTGTGTCTCTACTAATAAGACATTGAAAGGTGGATATAAGATTGTGAAACCTCTTTTTGTCGTGTTATTCTGAAAGCACAATCAGAATCCTGAAGGTCTGAACAGATAAGCGTCTCTAAGTGCTACTGTAAATATCTCATGGTCTCTTTTGTGACCTAATTAAAATGTGTACATTCTTGTACATGAAATAAAAAAAAAAAAGATTTTGCATTCATTGCTTCTTTGACAGCCACGTTGAAGTTGTTTTTATGGTATGGTATTGCACATGCATAGATCGTAATAGGGGATTGCTTTACATGGCAGTACAGAAAATGCAATTATCAGATAAGCGATGTGGAAAAGCCGACTGAGCTGCACCTTACCGCCCCGTCTCACATAGCGAGATCGCTGCTGAGTCACAAGTTTTGTGACGCAACAGCGATCTCAGCAGCGATCTCGCTATGTCTGACACGTACCAGCGATCAGGCCCCTGCTGTGAATCGCTGGTCGTGTCAGAAATGCCTGGACTTTTTTTTGATGGCTGGTCTCCCGCTGACCAGCACGCATCGCTGCGTGTGACAGGCAGGAGACCAGCGATCAGCTGGTAACCAAGGTACACATCGGGTTTCCAGGTGCGGGGCTGTGCCTGGAAACCCGATGTGTACGTTGGATACCAGTGCTCTGCTGCAGGGGAGCTGGTAACCAAGGTACACATCGGGTTTCCAGGCACCGCGCAGCGCCTGGAAACCCGATGTGTACCTTGGTTACCAGCTCCCTGCATTAGCGGGCTGGTATCCAACGTACACTGCCGGTTACTAAGCGACGTTACCCGCAGTGTCGCTGTCCTGATCGCTGCCTGTTTGGCAGCTCAGCAGCGATACACCAGCGATCCTGACAAGTTCATATAGTTGTCGGGATCGCTGGTGCGTCACTGTGAGACGGGGTCCTTATTGTGGCAGAGGAGGTTGTTTATTTTATATCACTTAATTATCTAAATTATGCATTTTTTTTAGAAAACTGAAAGGAAAAAAAAAACACCATTCACATGGAGCAGGAGTTTGTTACAGAAAGTTCTGCAATGATCCCCGTTGATCTGAAACAACCCTATGGCACGGGACATTATTATTTGCACTATTTACTGTGGAATTGCAGCTTATAGTCCAAGTGATCAAACAATTGTAGGTTCAAGGCCCCTAGGGGGACTGAAGAATAAAGCGGAATTAAATCTAAAAGTTTGCATTGCTCTACACCTTTCAATAAACATATTTGGTATTGCCACGTTCAAAACAGAAGTATGAAAATTTAAAACTAACATGGTCAAAGATGTAAAAATAAAATTATAAATTTTTCTGAAATACATTAAAAAGCAATCAAACTAGTATATATTCCAAAGTTGTACCAATTAAAACAGCTCGTCAAACATAAGATAAGCCCCACAGAACTCCAGCAGTGGAAAAATGGCAAAAGCAAAACTTTCCAGTTCACCAATCCTGACCATGGAGATCGTCCTTATCCTCACTGGGACAGGAAACAGCGAGAGGTTAAAAGGACCCTCTCATCTCCACCCCTCAGTGTTTTTTCCTGTCTGTGAGGATAGGAACGAGGAGAGAAAGCTCCTATCCCTGGCTGCATCGGGCAGATCAGTGTGGATCGGGAGCCGACACCCTCAGTGAAGCACTGCTCCTCAGTTTGCGAGCCGCTTCCTCCTGCCTGGGGGCTCTCGGCTTGGGCGTCTGCCTCCGGCACGCTGAAAGCCCTGCGGGCACGCTTCTGGCGACGTCATCTCTGCAAGCTGAGCAGAGCACTTCCGGGTCGTGGCCAACGTGCGTTCCACGGTGGAACGCAGGAAGGAGGATCTGGCGAGAACATCAGAAGAGATCTGAGATGGGTATCGTATAAATAGGGTCCTGGAATGTGTGTAGGCTGCCCTACTGTATGCTTAGACATGGAGAATTCTGATAAGGCCAGGATAACACATGAGAGAAACTCGCACGTATTTCCATGCAGCCGCACGCTCCGGTCCGAGTGCCGACGGGTTCGCCGGGTGTTCATGCGAGAGACTCGCACGTGTCATCCCGGCCTAAGACTGATACTGGCTTGGAACAGAGCCAGGGGCATTTGAGTAAGCTTGTAAAAAGACACCCACTCTCAGCCCTTACCCCACACATAGAAACACATGGCATCTACTCTGTGTATTCTAGGGGGGACACCTGTCTCCGCAACTCCTAAGAAAGGATAGCAATAAGTCAGGGAAGGGTAGAAGATGTGCTATTTGTAACGTCAAACTACCAGATACCTGGCAGAAGCATCTGTGTGAACCCTGCGCTTCAAAAATCATCAGACTTCCCTGCTATTGGACATGAGGTCCATAATTATATAGGAGGTCTAGGCCTCAATTTCTGGGATAGTATATGCTCAGACCTCACAGCCCAAATCCCAGGGGTGTGTCCCGTAAAAGACCAAGAGAGATAGAAGTGTCCTCTGAAGAAGAGATGATGTCGGATGAATCCAACCAGGAAGAAGGGGAAGTATTTACTGACCCACCAGAGTGAGGGAAGAGATATCTCTTTTCCTTCGAGGACACGGATGAACTCCTCCATGCAGTACGAAATACCATGCAGGTGGAGGAAACCCCAAAACCCATCTTCGTACAGGATGAGATGTTTGGGGGGGTTACGATCCCAGAGAAAGTTTTACCGATCAACAGCCACATTTGTTCTATGATCATGGAGGAATAGGAGGATGCGGAAAAAAGACTGGTTATTCCTAGAAACTTTAAACTTCGCCTACCCTTTGAACCAGAAGACATCAAAGCCTGGAAAGACATCCCAAAGACCAACTTTCCGGTAGCCAAAGTGGCAAAGAGAACCTCAATACCATTTGAAGATTTTCCAGCCTGAAAGAACCCATGGACCAGAAGGCGTACGGCCTCCTAAAGAGAACCTGGGAACCTTCGGCAGCCATTGTCCGAGCTAACATCGCAGCATTCTCGGTGGCTCGATCCATGCATTTATGGGTCGACGACTTAGAGGAACACTTGAGATCTAAGACTCCCAGGGACACCATCCTAAAATGCCTTCCCCTCCTGAAACTGGCGACCAGATTCATGGCTGACGCATCAGCAGAATCTGTACGATTCGCAGCCAGAAACGGGTCTTTGTCTAATGCCGCCAGGAGGGCTATCTGGTTAAAGACTTAGTCCTGGGACACTTAGTCCAGAAACAAACTCTGTTCCATTCCCTTCTTGGCAGTAAAGTATTTGGGCCTGTTCTAGATGATATTCTGGAAAAGGCATCAGACAAGGTTCCCTGAGGAGAAACCAAAGAAATATCAGCCCTTTCGTAGGCCCCAACCTTGCCAGAAGTCAGGCTGTAAGAGTAATGGAAAAACGGTCAGATCGAGCTACCCCAAGGGAGGCAGGGGTAAGAACTCCATTTTTGGCTCAGGTAGAAAGTGACGTCCTGAATGGGGGGACGGTTAGGGTGGTTCCTTGTGGGCTGGCAGGAGATCTCAGAAAATCTGTGGATTTTAGTCTCCCGCGGTTACAAAATAGAGTTCACCCAACTACCCCCAGAAAGGTTCATAATAACAAACTCCTGCCTTCAGTCGGCCGCTTCCCCCATATGGACAGATGTCCAGGACCTTCTAAAAATCGGAGCAGTAGTCCCGGTCCCCGAGCAGGAAAAATGCAAGAGCCATTACTCCAGTCTCGGTCAAGAAATCCTCAGGAGAGAGCAGGAGAATAATAAATTTAAAGCCCCTAAACCAATGGATAAAATACAAGAAGTTAAAGATGTAATACATTAGATCTACGATTCCTCTTATAGACAGGCATGCACTGATGTGTACCCTAGACTTAAAAAATGCGTACTATCATGTTCCCGTCCATGCTTCCTTCGAGATATTCCTAAGGTTTGCTTTGAGGGTCCAGGGGAAGAGTCTGTCACTACCAGTTCCGCTGTCTTCCCTTTGGCCAAGCTTCAGCACCCAGAGTATTCACCAATCTTGTGGTGGGGTTAATCCTCTGCCTAAGGAAACGGGACATCATCATAGTCCCCTACCTGGATGACTTCCTGATCATAGCCAGCTCTGAGGAACAGCTCAGGGACCAATGCCAGACCTCGATTTCCACGCTGCAGAGGCTGGGATGGGTCATAAGTTGGGAAAAGTTGGATCTTGTTCCAGAATCCAGAAAGCGATTCCTGGGGGTCCTGCTAGACTTTCATATAAGAACATCTTTTTTACCAGAAGAGAAGCAGGTCACCATGCTAGAGAGAATCCACCAATTTACAGGAAGCCGCTGCTCCATCAAAGAAGCGATAACCCTGGGATTGATGACATTGTGTATCCCCTGCGTACAGTGGAGACAATTCCACTTCTCGAGAGATCCAGGGAGCAGTTCTATCTGGAACAAACGTCAGTTGTCGCTGGACACCGTGATGCCCCTATCTCTCCCGATGAGGGAATCACTACATTGGTGCATCACTCCGTAAAACCTCCAGGCGGGAGTTCCCTGGATTCTCTCCCCGTGCATCATGGTCACCACTGACGCAAGTCAGCTAGGTGTTACGGCGCCTGCCCCTACTGTCCCGGGATACTCACCTCACTCCTCACGGTGTCTCTTCTCTGCCTCCGGCTGCGTCGGGGATCCTGTCCGCCGCGCACGCGTACCAGGCAGCTTAGGCCTCCTCTGCTCCATATGCAGCCTGACCCGGAAGCATCCTCCTTGCGGGGTGGCAGCACCAGGTATATCAGGCCGCTTCCTGCTAGAGGAAGCGTCTGATTATTACTCTAGCATCTGTTTTGGGCCAGTTTAGGTTCCAGTGCAGGTGCTCTTCTATTATTCAGGTCCTGGCGTGCTTCCCAGTGCGTGCTCTGCTGATCCCAGCGTGCTTCCCAGTGCGCGCTCTGCTCTCCTGATCCCCGCGTGCTTCCCAGTGCACTCTCTGCCCTCTCCCTATGCCAGTGTGCTTCCCAGTGTGCGCTCTGCTCTCCTGATCCTGGCGTGCTTCCCAGTGTGCGCTCTGCTCTGCCCTCTCCCTATGCCAGCGTACTCATTGCTCAAACCTGATCCCAGCGTGCTCCCTAGTACGCACCCTGTTAACTGTTTCTCGTGTGCCTTCCTTTCTTACAGTGCCTGTCCGTCCCTGGGCTCTGGTGGTTATGGATTTGGTCCCGTCTCCTCAGCCCCCGTTCCTCGGTGTCTCTAGTCCATTCCCCCTCCTGGTACCAGCAGTCGTGGTACTTTACCCCCCTGGGTCTGCCGCTGACGCTCCCTGTATAGGGGGTGGTCCCATTAGGTCAGCTCGCTCAGGGTGGGTTGGTATCACGGGTCAGAGGGTCCACTCTAGGAGTTGTCACAGAATAATCAGGCCCCGGACCCCGCTGGTGCCTCTGCTGCCGCTCAAAAAGAGTTGGTATATGTGCGGGGAGAATCAAAGTCACATTATGTCCTTCATGAAGTCCATGGAATCTCAGTTGTCCACTGTACAGGCCGCTGATCCAGGGAATTCTACACAGCTTGCTAGTCTCCAGCAGGACCTTGTTCAGCAGCGTGACACGCAGACTCACATGTTAAGTTATATGGCTTCTTGGATGACCGTCTGCTTTCCTTTCAGTCTGCCGCCTCGGCGCAGGTGTCGTCCTGTGACCCGATTCTACTCCTCACCCTCCACCTCGCTTTGGTAAACCACCCCAGCATGGCGATCCCAAGCTTTGCAGGGTTTTTTTAAATCAATGTTGCCTTCACTTTGAGTTGTTGCCACAGCAATACCCCACCGATCGGGCTAAGGTGGCGTTTGTGGTTTCACATCTGGAGGATGAGGCTTTGGCTTGTGTAAATCCCTTGTGGGAGAATAACGATCCCATAGTCTCAGTTGCCAATTTTTTTGGAAACCTTCCGTAGAGTGTTTGATGACTACTACTGAGTCCCTCTTAAATCTCTGCCAGGGTTCTCTCACTGTTGGGCAATATGCCATTCGTTTTGACACCTTGGCCTCAGAGTTGGGGTGGAATAACGAGGCGCTGGTCGGTGCCTTCTAGCATGGGTTGTCGGGTCAGATTAAGGATGAGCTTGCTGGTCGAGATACCCAACCTCTCAAAGATTTAATCTGTTGCTACGCGTATTGACCTACGGTTCCAGGAGCGCTCTTGTGAATCTGCTCGAGATAGGAGACCTACTCTCTCGTCTCCAACTGTCCACAGACCACTCAGCCCACGTTCTACGGGGTCATTAGCTGCCGCTTCTGAACCGATGCAAGTGGATCGACTCAAAATGGGGGCTCAATGACGTAGAGAGAGACTCGCGCAAGACTTATGCCTATACTGTGCAGATTAGAGTTGAGCGACATTGGTCGGATCGGGTTTCGGACCACCCGACCGAAACAAAATTGGAGTCGGACGAAACTGGTCCGACTAGGACAGAAAAAAGTCGGAGTTTCGACCGAAACCCGACCCCAAAGCATGTCAATGGGGAAAAAAAGTCGGCATTGAGCTGATGACATTCATCCACTCAATGGTGACTTTTATTTCCCATTGACTTACATTGGGGTCGGGTTTTGGTCGAAACTCCGACTTTTTTTGCCCTAGTCAGACCAGTTTCGTCCGACTCAAATTTTGTTTCGGTCGGGTGGTCCGAAACCCGATCCGACCAAAGTCGCTCAAATCTAGTGGAGATGCTTCTCATTTGCTTTGTTCTTGCCTATTGCGGCTGGGAAACTCCACCTAGGACAGGTAAGAAAGGCCTCCCTAGGTGTATGTGATTCCTCTCTACCTTTAACACTGCCTGTTCAGTTGTCTTTAGGTCTTAAGTGCTATTCTGAGGTGGCTTACGTGGATTTGGGCGTGGCGGGGAACTTCATTAGGCTTGAAGAGGTGAAGTACCAGATCCCAGTAAGGACCCTGGAGAATCCCCGGTTCAGTGATTCTGTGAATGGCAGACCTTTACTGGAGGTTGTAACTATGCCAGTGTGCTTCCCAGTGCGTGCTCATTGCTCACACCTGATCCCAGCATTCTTCCCAGTGCATGCTCCGCTCACTCCTGATCCCAGTACGCGCCCTGCTAACTTGTTTCTCGTGTGCCTTCCTTTCTTACAGTGCCTATCCATCCCTAGGCTCTTGTGGTCTTGGATCTGGTCCCGTCTCCTCTGCCCCCGTTCCTCGGTGTCTCTAGTCCGTTTCCCCCTGGTTTACTATAGCCTTCTTCGACTCCTATGAGCCGTACCAGCAGTCGTTGTATTTTACCCCCCTGGGTCTGCCACTGACGCTCCCTGTATAGGGGGTGGTCCCATTAGGTTAGCGCGCTTAGGGTGGGTTGGTATCACGGCCCAGAGGGTCCACTCTAGGAGTTGTCACACTAGGCTGAGGTGGCCATCTGGAAGGGAGAATGGAATCCAGAGATGGGATCCAGATCTTAAAACTTCAGGGAACTGTATGCAGTATGGAAGGTGCTACTTCAGGTCCAGTCGATGGTCAGAAGCAGACGTATAAAGATCCTGTCCGACAACATGACGGCGGTGGCATTCTTACGTCATCAAGAGGGACCAAGACATCCTATACTGCAACACCTGGCCAAGAAGATCTTCAGATGGGCAGAAAGGACGGTTTTATCCATCTCTGCAGTACACCTGGAAGGATCCAGGAACCAGGTGGCCGACTTCCTGAGCAGGCAGCAGTTATCCCCCACGGAGTGGGAGCTGAACGAGAAGTGTTCAGTATGCTATGTCAACGCTGGGGGGTGCCACAAGTGGATCTGTTCGCAGCCAGAGAAAATGCGAAGGTCAGAAGATTTTTCTCCCTAAACCCGACGGTTCAGCGGGAGTTAACGCACTGTCCCAACCATGGGGAGAGGGGCTGTCCTATGCGTTTCCCTCCCTTCCTCTGGTTGTAAAGGTTCTCAGGAAAGGGCGAAGATCATCTTGGTGGTGCCCTTCTGGCCGAGGAGTTGGTTCCCTCTGCTGAGGAAAATGGAGTAAGAAGACCACATCCTCCTTCCAAGGAGAAAAGATCTCCACTACAATTTGGACAGTCTTCAACTCTCAGCATGGATCCTGAGAGGCAGGTCCTGAAGTCAAGGGGATTGTCTGACGAAGTGATAGCTACCCTTCAAGCAAGCAGGAAACCCGTGACCTCTGCTATATACACTGCTCAAAAAAATAAAGGAAACACTTAAACAAATATATCTCCAAGTAAATCAAACTTCTGTGAAATCAAACTGTCCACTTAGGAAGGAACACTGATTGACAATCAATTTCACATGCTGTTGTGCAAATGGAATAGACAACAGATGGAAATTATTGGCAATTATCAAGATACTCAATAAAGGAGTGGTTCTGCAGGTGCGGACTACTGACCACATCTCAGTACCAATTCTTTCTGGCTCATGTTTTGGTCACTTTTGAATGTTGGTTGTGCTTTCAAGCTCGTGGTAGCATGAGACGGACTCTACAACCCACACAAGTGGCTCAGGTAGTGCAGCTCATCTAGGATGGTACATCAATGTGAGCTGTGGCAAGAATGTTTGCTTGCGTCTGTCAGCGTAGTGGCCAGAGGCTGGAGGCACTACCAGGAGACAGGCCAGTACACCAGGAGGCCACAAATGACAAATGTGCATGTGTCTGCACAAACGGTTAGAAACTGACCCCATATGAATGGTCTGAGTGCCCGACGTCCACAGATGGGGCTTGTGCTCACAGCCCAACACCGTGCAGGACGCTTGACATTTGCCACAGAACACCAGGATTGGCAAATTCACCACAGGCGCCCTGTGCTCTTCACAGATGAAAGCAGGTTCACACTGAGCACATGTGACAGGCTGGAGCCGCCGTGGAGAGCGATCTGCTGCCTGCAACATCCTTCAGCATGGCTGGTTTGGCAGTGGGTCAGTAATGGTGTGGGGTGGCATTTCTTTGGAGGGCCGCACAGCCCTCCATGTGCTCGCCAGAGATAGCCTGACTGCCATTAGGTACCGAGATGAGATCCTCAGACCCCTTGTGAGACCATATGCTGGTGCGTTTGGCCCTGGGTTCCTCCTAATGCAGGACAATGTCAGACCTCATGTGGCTGGAGTTTGTCAGAAGTTCCTGCAGGATGAAGGCATTGAAGCTATGGACTGGCCTGCCCGTTCCCCAGACCTGAATCCGATTGAGCACATCTGGGAGATCATGTCTCGCTCCATTCACAACGTCACATTGCATCACAGACTGTCCAGGAGTTGGCGGATGCTTTAGTCCAGGTCTGGGAGGAGATCCCTTAGGAGACCATCTGCTGCCTCATCATGAGCATGCCCAGGTGTTGTAGGGAGGTCATACAGGCACGTGGAGGCCACACACACTACTGAGCATCATTTTGACTTGTTTTAAGGACATTACATTCCTCTTTAATTTTGTGGGTTTCTCCAAATCCAGGCCTCCATTGGTTAATAAATTTGATTTCCATTGATGATTTTTTTGTGATTTTGTTGTCAGCACATTCAACTTTGTACAGAACAAAGTATTCAATGAGAATATTTCATTCATTCAGATCTAGGATGTGTTATTTGAGTGTTCCCTTTATTTTTTTGAGCAGTGTATAATAAAATCTGGAAGTGCTTCTGCATTTATTGTGGAGAATCGTCCGTAGATAAATCCCTCCCGGACATTCTCAAGATTCTTGATTTCCTGCAGGCAGGTTTCAAGAAAGGGCTTAGACTGAGTACTCTAAGGGTACAGATTTAGGCCCTTAGCATATTTTTTTACTCTCTCCTATCTACCCACCCCTGGATAGCTAGGTTCTCTAGAGCTATACAAAGGCTGAAGCCTTCTGTAAGGAAGTCTGTCCCACCTTGGGATCTAAACCTGGTGCTAAATGTGCTTTGTAAACATCCATACGAACCAGCAAATGATATGAATGTTAGTAGGCTCTCATTTAAAAATGCCTTCCTGGTAGCAATCACATTGGCCAAAAGAATAGGGGAATTGCAGGCCCTATCTATTCAAGACCTGTATTTAGAAGTGTTTGAGGACAGACTGGTCTTGAGGCTTGACCCAGTGTTCCTCCCCAAAGTAGTATCAACCCCGAACATGAACCAGGAGGTTGTTTTCCCCTCCTTCTGCCAGTACCGTAGAAACCCGAAGGAGTAATCCTTTCATTGCCTAGATGTTAGGGAGACAGTTCTTCAATAGCTAGGGGAAACTAGGGACTGGAGACAGGACACAAACTTGTTCGTTCAATATGGGGGTCCAAATAGGGGTAAGAAAGTGGCCAAATCCACAATAGCTAGGAGGAGCAGATCCACGATTGGTCTTAGCCTATGAGGCTCAAGGAAAATCTCCCCGCAAAGACTCTTAGGGCCCATTCAACTAGCTACTTCATGGGCAGAGAAGGTGGGTCTTCAGAGGGTCAGATTTGTAGAGCCGCAACATGGTCGAGTCTAAATACCTTCCCGAGACATTATAAGTTAGATGTAGTCTCAGGGAAACTGGCCTTCGGTATGAAGGTTCTTCATGCAGTGGTCTCATACTTTGGTACTTTCCATGGTGCTCTCATGATTGGTGAACTGGAAGACAGTAATTAGACCTACCGGTAATTGTATTTCCAGGAATCCATCCTGACAGCACAGATAGTTCCCGCCCTTCTGAGAAAATTCTATACTAATGTGACGTAACGTTTGTATAAAGAATAATAAATTTATGTTGCATCCATCCAGATGTGGTACTTTGAAAAGACACTGAGGGGTGGAGATGGGAGGGTCCTTTTAACCTCTCGATTCCTAACCCAGTGAGGATAAAAAGGACGACCTCCATGGTGCTGTCAGGATGGATTCCTGGAAATACAATTACCGGTAGGTCTAATTACTGTTTTTTTTTTTATCTAAAATATAAAAAAAAGTTCTATACAAAATTTTGATACTGCAGCTTTTGTACCGACCTGAGAATATCAGGTCATTATTACTGAGCAGTGAGAAAAATAACCTGTTAAATAATGGATACTAATTTTTAAAGAAAAAAAAAATCTCTCGCGGGCGCTTCTCGCAACACCGAACTTCAGCAGAAAGTCTGTGGTCGGCGTTCAGTCCTGAACGATGACTGCCTGATACGAACGCCGAACATTTCTATTTGGGTCCGCCTATCTCTAATTAGTTATATACATGAATCTGTGGTTTCCACTCTAAAAAGCGCTCAACAAACATTGAAAAGTAACATCAAAACCGTGTCCTGTGCATAATGTTCCATCTTTCTCCCTTTATCGCAACGGCTTCAGGCTTTGAAATCCATGTGGCGGCTAGAAAACACCGACGGCGGTTTCCCGAAGCGTCTTCCTATCGGGGCATGTGCACAGGGCGTCTTCTAGACGCCGTTGTACCCAATAAAGGGGCTTGATGCGGCCCCTGCAAGGTTTAATGGCAATTCATGGGTTTCCTTTGTGATCCACAGTTTGCAAGAAACCTTACAAAACTAGTGAAGGCGGCAGCCGATGCTGCGCAAGTCCAATACCTCGAGACAAGTTCTAATAATCGCTGCTCACGCTTTAATAACAGCGGATAATATATTTGCATTTGATAATGCGCAGATGAATGTGATCCATTGTCACAACACAGAAAAGCAGAACTTCGGTTTTATTTTTTGTGCAGCCGACACAGTTGGGGACAAGCCCCGTGTGGGAGTGATGCTCTGAAGTACTTACTGGCATCCATCATACTGTTCCCGCATGCCCCCGCCCCATTTATTAGTATATCTTCCCATAGTGAATAGTTCCCATCGCACTTGCTACACGTCTGGGAAAAACACTTTGGTTGTGTTGTTGTACAGAGTTCTCGCCAGCTCCTCCGGCTCCTCTTCTCTCACCGCTGCCATTATCTCCAGCACCTGCCTGCGATACAGAAATGTACAATACACTAGTTGAGTTCAGATTCTTCATTATCTGGTCATTTTCTATACCAGTGGGGGGATCGTAAGACCACCCCAAATCCTAAAGCATCCTTAATATATGGCGTCCATATAAACAATGGCAGAGTGAGCGACTGCTTACAGTCTCCAAAGATTCGACCATAGACTGAGACGAGGCTGGTCCGACTCTTCCCAGCACTGCTGCAAGTGATTGACAGGTTTCTTGCTAAGAGAAAGACCTGTCATATCTGCTGCAGTGCTGGGAATAGTCGGACTAGTCTCATCTCCGGTCTGCAGCCGGCTCGTCCCAGCGCCACTGCAGGTGATTGACAGGTCTGTCCGCTAATGAGAGATGTCATTCAGAAACCAGTGCTGGGAACAGCGGGATGCTCTGGTCCGAGTGCCGGGTATTGATGCGCGAGTTTCTCGCAGGTGTGACCCCGGCCTAACAATCAATGTAGAACACAAGTTCGGACAGTATCTGCTTTAGTGAAAAAAAATATATGAGAAAGAAAACAGAAGTGCTGGGAAGACAGGTGAGAAAAATCTCCATCCAGCTCTCTCTGATGGTAACGCTCAGACGGATGTAGTCTTAATATTAGAGAGGGATTTGGGGGAAGCTGGAAGCTCGGTGGGAAAATGGCAATATACATTTATCTACGTTGTAAGGTCAGACACATGGGCCGGGGAAACAACGTACAATTATTCACTAGGTGGTTAAACACTGGTGTATGGGTGGACGGCAAACTCCCCTTTAGTGACCAGTGTCAGGCAGCTGCTGCCAAGGCAAAAAAACTCATAGGAAGCATTAAAAGAGGCAGAGATGCTCATGAGGAGAACATAGTTCTGCCTCCGTACAAGTCACTAGTGCGGCCGCACTTAGATATTGGGGACAGTTCTGGTCTCCGGTGTATAAGAAAGACAGAACTGAACTAGAGCGGGGCCAAGAAGAGCGACCGAGGTTAGTAATGGAATGGGTGGAAGAAGGCAGAAGATGGGTGATCGCACTCGGGGGAAACAAAGGTTTAGGGGCAACGTTATTACAATGTAGAAATATATAAAGGAACATCTCTCTAATGATCTAGTTATACCAAAGCCTGCATTACAGCAAGGCATTCTCTAGTCTAAAGGAAAAAAGGTTTAATAATCAAGATGCAGATTCTCTACTGTAAGAGCAGTGAGACTATGGATTCTTTACTGTATGAGCAGTGAGACTATGGATTCTCTACCATAAGAGCAGTGAGACTATGGATTCTCTACCATAAGAGCAGTGAGATTATAGATTCTTTACCATAAGAGCAGTGAGACTATGGATTCTTTACCGTAAGAGCAATGAGATCATAGATTCTTTACCATAAGAGCAGTGAGATTATAGATTATTTACCATAAGAGCAGTGAGATTATAGATTGTTTACCATAAGAGCAGTGAGACTATGGATCCCTTACTGTACGAACAGTGACACTATGGATTCTTAACTGTAAGAGCAGTGAGACTATGGATTCTCTACCATAAGAGCAGTGAGACTATGGATTCTCTACCATAAGAGCAGTGAGACTAAGGATTGTTTACCGTAAGAGCAGTAAGACTATGGATTCTTTACCGTAAGAGCAGTGAGACTATGGATTCTCTACGGTACAAGCACAGACTATGGATTCTCTGTACGAGTGTGACTATTCACTGTAGGGGCAGTGCGACTGGATTCTTTACTGTAAGAGCAGTGAGACTATGAATTCTCTACGGTAGAAGCACAGACTATGGATTCTCTGTACGAGTGTGACTATTCACTGTAGGAGCGGTGAGACTATGGATTCTTTACTGTAAGAGCAGTGAGACTATGGATTATTTACGGTACAAGCACAGACTATGGATTCCCTGTACGAGTGTGACTATTCACTGTAGGAGCGGTGAGACTATGGATTCTTTACTGTACAAGACCTGAAACCATGGATTCCATACTATACAAGCACAGACTATGGGGACTTTACTGTATGAAAAGTGAGTATGAATTATTTACAGTAAGAGCAGGGAGATTATGGGTTCGTAAGACTATGGAACTTTGTCACGACACGTTGCACTGGTCAACTGACCAAACAAGCTACATGGAGCAATTAGCATCGGCCTCATGGAGTTTTTTGCCTTTGTCTGGATCAACACGTTAGGCTACAGGTTGAGCTCGATGGACTTATGTCTACCTACAACGTGAAAAACTATGATATGCTTCTACACAATGAGACAGCAGGCGACTCAGACCCTACTAATGTCCACGTGAACAACAGGAAGCAAATATCAGGCCTAGTGGCAAAATGTGAAAATTGCAAGATTTTTGATATTTTAAGATATGAATAAAAAAATATTTTTTTTCAAGATATATCGAAGATAAAACTGTGATGTAATCTATAGGTCTTTCCCTGTAATGTTTTGGCGGTTATACTAGAGAACGCGCGTCGAGGTTTCAGCCCTTGGAGAAGCCCGGGTTGGAGGTGCCCGATACTCACACAATATGGCACGGCTCGTTCCTGTCCTTCAGGCAATGTCCTGCCTCCCACTTCTTCTTAGTGGGGAATGCGGTTTTCACGTACTTTGAGCCGGCATGAGTATTTTTCACCCCGCACCATGGAGCATCTATTGTGAAAGCAGAACAGAAGCATCTTCCATCTGTACACAAGTCCCAAACCCCAAAGGTCATTTAATTTTCTACCAGAAAACATTTCTATCCGTTCCTGGATGTGGAACGAGATCATCGCTTTTCGGCTACATGTGGCATAAAAATGTACATTTCCCCAGTAAACTCCGCCTGTCTCATGCCTACCTGTCTCTATCATCAGCCTCTCGCTGGGGATGGACTTCAGCACTTCCAAGTTGGCCTCAGTTTTTAACGAACTGGAAGAAGAAAATGAAGAACGTGAATGAGGCAAAATGAGGGCTCCGTCCACCGCTACATCACTAATCACCGAGACACGGGACTTACAGTAAAATCCGTCCAGCGGTCACATAATGGATTGTCAGGATTCATGAAGGGGGTAGTTGAGCAACACGTGACAATTTACACCCTTACAACTTCAATGGAATTAAAAGGGTTAAAGAAGCAGCCAGGTGTTACTAAGCAAATGCCCTTGATTCATTGTTCCATCAGCAAGTTTGACCGCTTCTATAAAAACAGAAGTTTATAAGGTCATCTCCAAGCAATTTGGGGTCCATTACAGAACGTCTGCCCAGGAGTGGACGTCCAAGCAAATTCACCCCAAGGTCAGACTGTGCAATGCTCAGAGAAGTTGCAAAAAAAAAAAAAAAAACCTAAAGAGCTACAGTTCAAACTCTAAAGGCCTCAGCATGTTCAAGAAAGTACAAGTAAAAAAAGGGGCTGAGTAAGTATGGCTTGTATGGAAGGGCTGCCTGGAAAAAGCCTCTTTGTTCTAAAACCCATGTGAACAAATCACAACACATATGAAACAAGACCAAGGTGGAGATGTTTGTCCACAATGCCCTTGTACTACACTTGGCGACACCACACAACAGCACAAACTCCTCATACCGACTGCCTGGCACGATGGCGGAGGGGCGATAATTTGGGCTTGTTTTGCAGCCACAGGACCGGAGCACTTTGGGGTCATGGAGTCGATCACAAACTCCTCTACATAACAAAGTAACCTAGAGTCAAATATGAGGCCAACTATCCAAACGCAGAGGGGTCACGGCCATGCCCCTTCAGTCCGCTGATCTGTGGGGATCCAACATTTAGTTCTGAAAGCCCCCTTTAATCCCCGGACAGGACCCTTTAATCCCCAGACAGGACCCTTTAATTAGGAGTTTCTGCTCACCAGCCATTAATGCCAATATAGAGATCTAAGGCCACGATTGCTTCTGCGTCTTCTTTTGTGCCATCAAATGAGTGGACCTAAATGAGGAGACATCATGTGACCGTCCGATAACGAAGAGACATCATGTGACCATCCAATAACGAGGAGACATCATGTGACTGTCCAATAACGAGGAGACATCATGTGACCGTCCAATAATGAGGAGACATCATGTGACCGTCCAATAACGAGGAGACATCATGTGACCGTCCGATAACGAAGAGACATCATGTGACCGTCCAATAACGAGGAGACGTCATGTGACCGTCCGATAACGACCCAATACATAATAATCAGCAGAAATTATCTCATTCCAGATTGTTTTATTCTATTTTCTATATATGATAATGAAGACTAATATCTTCTCTGAAAGGGGCAATGGCCAAATATGACAGATAATAATGTGCACTGATGTGTGTGGGAGTGTTGTGGGCATGCTCTGTGACCTGTGCAGAGGTCATTGTACAGGAGGAGGAGGTGAGCTGTGACATCACCTATTGTGAATGGTGGATCCTGTGTTCTCTACTGTATATAGAGGTGTTATCAGTCATTGTACAGGAGGAGGTGAGCTGTGATATCCTGTATCATGAATGGGGGATTCTGTGTTATCTGTGGGATTTGGGCCTGAACTTGCTTATTACACCATTACTTCACTTGTGCTGGTTTGGATATATTTATACGTTCACTTATGCAGTCTAGATCTAAACTAAAAAAAAAATTTTGTTCACTGACATCAAGTGAAGTTTTTGAAAATGATAAGATTATATATTGAGAAGCTGTGGAATCTCAGGAGAGCAGATACTCACCACTCCTCCGACACAGCGCTCGCGATTTCTCTGCATTATATCTGAAGTGGCGCAAAGGAAGAAATAATATAATTAATAAGGGACAGGGATCGCTGCATGAGCTGGAGAGCAGGAAAGACAAATTGTAACATGGACACAAGTTAACAGAAATGCTCCCTTTAAAGGCCACCACTAGGGGGAGCTCACTACATACAATGGGAGATGTATATGTCTGTGCTCTAGCTCCCCCTAGTGGTGACTGTAAATATCACAAGATTTAGAGTTTAGTATCTGAATAAAGGACATTTACCCTATTTTATTATTACAATATTATTAAATTCTCATATAATTTAGGTTCAATAATTAAATTTTCACGGTAAAAAAAATGTGCGCTTGATCTCCTTTCCTAGACTCACCTAAAAACTCCTTGTGTGCGTTTCTGCAGTGCAGGAACATGGGGAGTTTACATTTCTCGGCCAAGGTGAATTGCTTCTCGAAATATCTGAAGTAAGAAAATTAAGATTTAGGAGCAAAGTGCTAACAATACAGCGCTGGTAAAAAAAAAGTATGTGCCCCCTTCCAGATGTCCCAGTTACTACATATTCAGATTAACTGGTTCCTGATCTTAAAGGCAATGTGGCATCAGAAAATGACCCAGCGTTTAAAAAAAAGTTTGAATGTTAAGTTTTTTTTTAATAATTTTATTTTTCATCTCATTCTCTATATTCATAAAAAGATTATATCTGTATAGTATCACACTGACCACGAGGGCCAATATTATACTCCTATACTGAGCACATGGACATTAGCAGCTGCGAGACCTTATGTGTATAGGAGTGTAAACTGAGCATGCTCTAATCTAGGCAAAGGTCATTGTAGGAGGAGGAGGTGAGCTGTGATATCACCTATAGTGAATGGTGG
>VIAB01025245.1:10247-25046 GCA_009801035.1 Oophaga pumilio | reverse complement strand
AATGATATAATATAACTTGTTCCCTTGTCCTTCCCCCCTGTTTTAGCATGTTGGCACCGATCCCATGGTCTGATCTTTCATCTGACATGCACAGTTAACTTTGGAACACTTGGCTTTTTTCGGCCTGTTCTCGGCACTTGTCGGCGTCTCGCACATGCGCACTATCACCGTGACTTCTCTAGTATAACCCGGAAGTCTTTAGGCACGGCATCTCTCGTGCACATATATAACTGCGCACTACATGTGGGATGTCAGCTCACTGCCACAGCACGAGTCCTTGGACGCGGTCCTCTGCTATAATTATGCACCACAAGGTATGTTTTATTATATCTTCTTGACGATGTTTCACTTGCTATAGTATATTTTGGAACCTTTTCACAACTCTTGTAAACTTTTGATTCACCCTGCCGCTTTGTACCGTTTATATTATTAGCAGGGCTCAGTAGTTAGTCCGACCACAGGACATTCACTTAATAGTTGTAGTATATCGACTCATATACAACATCTGCTGTAATGATTAATGTCAGCCATACAAAAGACTGTTTCAGATACAGGCGCTTATTAGCCATATATCAATATTTAATATTCATTATTTATTATTAGTTTGAATCTAATTTTGTCACTTTGTATAAGGAGTATTCCTGCGAATAGATGGTGATTTAATCTATATATTTTTGTCACCATTGAACTTTGTTGTAAAAATTATACCATAATAATGTGTTGTGAAATCTGGTGTAACTTCACTTCTTTTTTCTCCCCTCTCCCCCTTCTCCTTTTTTTCCTCTTTTTCCCTTTCTTTTGTTATGGCTCTGTTTATGGCTTGTCAATTTTATTTTGTTATATTAGTGATGTGTTTTCTATCTCTCCTATATAGTAAAAGGTACTTCTTGAAAGAGGCTGGGAATGCCGAAACGTTATTATGATTATGTACCTGGATGGATTTATGTATCTTGGAATCCTATTTAATACGATATGTTTTGGATGAGCTATAATATTGGAATGAACCACTGCATTGTCACTTTTGTGATTCTTTTCTGGAATAAATATTGACTTTCTTGCAAAAAAAGTTTTTTTGTGTGCCGGAGTATATTATCATTACAGTAAAATAAAATAAAATATTATTTTGATTTACACATACAACTGTTATTACTTTTGTCATGTTTCCAATCATATCATCTATATATTGCATAGAAGAACTGCCAGATTCTCTCATTAAAGGGATTGTCAGGGGCTTTAACATTGATGGCTTATCTTTAGGATAGGTCATCAATGTTTGATCAATGGGGTTGCAACACCCGGAACCCTCGCCTATAACCTGTTCCTTGTGTCCGCAGACAGGATTGCTCAGTTATGGAGCTGTACAGCTCCATCGACTGTATAGTGCATACAGCAGGGTACTGGACATCCACCATTTATTCACATCAATAGGGAGTGGATGTGCAGTACCCGGCCACCGCTATCATTCCGTTGACGCAGCTGCACAGCTCCACAACTGAGGAGTTCTGGCCACCACAGACACCGAGAGCAGCTGATGTGCAGTGTGTCACTGATCAGACATTGATGACCTATCTTATCCAATGTTAAAGTCCCTGACAACCCCTTTGATGAGAATTCCATGTACAGAAGGTACCATCTGACATACCATCTGAGATGACAAGTGTTGCTCTCTATTATCATAAGATGTTCTGGCGACATGGCTGCTCCGTGACTTTCTGCATGTTCTGTTGGAATGTATCACTGCCAAAATTTGGCAAAAGTTCTTTTCAAACACTTGTTAATGGATGCCAAGAAGCCATGACATAGTCCTCGTGCCATCCTGAAAAACAGATTGATAAATTGTACTTTCATCAAAATGAAAGTTTAACAATACAGTCTGTCTTGTAGCTCATAAACAATATAATAATTTCATAAAACATTTCAAACACAGTACGATATGGCCTGACCTTGAAAGCATTAGACATCTAGCATACCACAGACTGTTTTATAACGTACAATAACTTCCTGGAATTCTTGAGGTAGCACAGACGGAGCCTTGCAATTCCTGTTTTCTTTGCATTGTTTCCTGAATGTGAATATAATCAGTTTTGCTAACACTTGTAACCATGGTACTAATATACAACTCACATACCTGACAAAGGTTCACTTATTGTCAAGGTTGTTTGGGCTTCCCCTGATGACAGCAGCATGCCCTGATGTTACTGCAATGCATCATTGGTCATTTCATGAACGTAATATATGAATAGAAGGAAAAACATATGTCATGACCTTGTGATGTCATTAAGTCCAAGTTTTTTGTTTGTTCTGAAAATTATACTTGCTTCAAAAATTTACAATAAAGTCAAGGCACCTCTATCCATTCAGGTAATCTTGATCCTTTAACCCTGCTGCTCTGTTCGGGTCTACTATACACTTATAATGTTCCAGTGATTTTTGACCGGACCAATTGAAGTCTTGATTTTTAGCTAATTTAAGTGTTTTATTTGAATATCTGTTACATAATTATACTGTATGTGAACATGGTTGTTCATAAACAAATGAAAATGAAATCAAAATCTTATTTTTTTTGTCAAAAAATGTTACATGGCCTTATTGCAATATTCATGCATATTGCACATTTGCACATAAAAAAATATTATTTACAAAACAGTAAACTATAACACTAATAACATCAAACTCTATGTAAATATTTTATTTTTCAAAAAAATAAAAAGTTCAGTTTTTTCTATGTAAAATGGTAAATAAGGTTCACGGTGCTAAATTTACTGTTTGCATTTGTCACAAGTATAATTTACATGTCTTTTGCATAAGTACTTTGCACAACTGCAACATATCACATTTGTTTTGTGATTACTTGATGATCTTGATGATGGACAGAAGGCGCATCGTTTCTGTTTTAGGCTGGTTGCGTTGCTGTTGGAGGCCGCGGGTATTGTAGCAGTGCTGGTGGAAGCAGTTGGGTCATTTTCTTTAGCATATTGTTCGATCCTGTTGACAATGGCTGTCGCTCTATCATCTCTGGGTGTTACTTTTCTTTCTTTGATATATGGGCTAACCCGTGAATTTCCCAACTCCTCTATAAAAATTCTTCTTTGATATAGTTTATTTTTGTTCCAATTTGGGTCTATTTCACGCCATAACACGAATCCATTGTATGCCGACACATCAAGAATGTTGTAAAAAACAACCATTGGCCACATATTTGTTTTGCGTTTTTGTTGTTTTTCTTTCAATTCGATTGGTTTATTATCAAACCAAAGGACTCTTGAAATCTCATGAAATCTTTCAAGAGACATTGTGGCCCTAAATGTGTGGTGACCAGTTTCAAAATTCTATAAACTTTTGGTTGATTCACCATACGATTTGTATGTTTCTGCTAACAGTAGTAAACCTATGAAAGCATTTAGAGATGTGAAATCGAAATTCTTCCATTTCTCACCGTAAACTTGTCCTTCAATGTTTGTCATTTGTATTATGATGTTTTGTATGGTTATATTTATGAACAGTTTAAATGCAGATTGGTTGTCATCAATTCTTGATATAGCATACCTAGTAGGACCTGGAGTATCTTTTTGACATTTGAAGAAGACTTTCTACCAGCCTGAGCAGAAGGCTGCAAGTTCCAAACTACATCTTTGTCCTTTGTAGGAACTAGATAAATTGATCTATGGTAGTAGATACAATATACAGGTCAAAATGAGATTATAACTCCGTTATTTTACTCAAAAAATGGCTGGAGATTAGTACATGCCCCCCATTCCACCATACTGTTTTCTCGTACATGCCCCCCATTTACTGTTTTCTTGTACATGCTCCCCATTCCCCATACTGTTTTCTCGGACTTGCCTCCCATTCACCGTACTGTTTCCTCGCACATGCCACCATTCCCCTGTACTATTTCCTCATACATGCCCCCATCTCCCCGCTCCTCATTTTGTTTCCTCAAATCTCCCCGTACATTAAATCCCCCATCCCCACTCCAAATCTCCCCACGCAATAAATAACCCCATCTCCACTCCAAATCTCCTCCACACATTAAATCCCCCATCCCACTACAAATCTCCCCACACAATAAATCCCTCCATCCAAACTCAAATTCTCCCCCCACACATTAAATTTCCCCCCGATCTTCACTCCAAATTCTCCCTCCACATATTAAATCTCCCCTCCTCCCCATGCAGTTAATCTTCGGCATCTTCAGCTCCACTGCAGCACTTACCACCCATCCTGCGTCTCTGCGTCATGATCTGATCATGCTGCTGGTGTCGCTCTGACCCGGCGGTCAGAGCTTCAATTGTACTCGCGTCTCTAAGACGCGAATATAATTGATCCCTGGGAGCTGGTGCACTGCAGCTTCTCTGTGCTGGCTGTCAGCTTGACAGCCGGCACAGAGAACGGCCGACTCCCAGTCCGGGGGCGGCAGCATGCTGCCGCCGTGGGAGACACTGCGGACCGCCGCATTAGGCAGCCCGACTGCGCTCCCCTTCTGGCTGCGCCCAACTCCGGACAAAAAAAAAACCTTGCTCAGGTGCTCCCCCTCATCCTGGTGCCCCAGGCATGTGCCCTCAAGTGCCTAGTGGCAAATATGGCCCTGGTCACTCCAGTTTCCAGGTTTGTATGTGCCTGTTATAATCTTCTTATGCTGTGTGTAAGAACCTAACAGCTTCATATAAAAATGTTTGATGAAGGGTTTATCTACCCAAAGCATTGCTATTAAAGTTATACAACAGAAGTGTGTTCAATGATTGGAATAAAAATTACTTTAAAGGCGTGGTCTGGTGCCTAAAAATCAAATTTACACCCTAATAACTTTTGTAATTAGCTTAATATACAATTTCCTCCACTTTTCCCTATACTGCTCATCCCTAAATATGTTTTTTTTTACTTCACTTCCTGTGACATTTCGTTTGAGAGGAGTCTCAAGTGGGATGCTACAGGAAGCGGGTGCTGTACTAACTTCTTTGAAGCTTCTATCACGCATCCAGAAACAAGACATCATAAGAAGGCTGTGGTGCATTTACTTACTACAGTGCTTCCTCTAAAGATGTCCTGGATCAATGGAAGCTGCAAAACCCCGTCATTGCAGCGTCTGTGAAACAAGAAGTTGTTAGGGACAGAGATGAAGGCAGCGAGTCTCACCAGTGCCACAGCTTCTATTAACACCCTCAAATTAATAGTCATCAGGGGCGATGTTGGTGTTACTCACACAGCTGTTATCACCACCTACTGAAGACGAGACGATTCGTTTGAGCACCTTCATGAAACCTTTGGGGCGCCACTTGTGTCACTCACTGATTATCTCACTTCCCCTGGATGACATGTTGTTTCACAGTTGGAAGTTGTGGTACTGGGGACAGAAGCAGAGTGCTGGTGCTGTATTCACCTCTCTCACAGCTACTGTCAGAAGCAAATATATCATTGGTGCAACTTGTGCAGCCAGACAATTGTCCATGATGAAAGTGAGCCCACCACATCCAAAGCATGTGAAATTGTGCATTATGATGAGCTATTGGACTGAAAACGTTCCCATATATTGTTTTTACGCATGGCCCCAATCCTGTCTGTGTCAGCCACTGGCTACCATCACAATGGAACCAGGACATTTGCAGAGGGTGAAAATGAAAGATACTGTGATAAGTGACTACAGCACTGTCCCTTAATGATGTCCTGTTCCGGAGGGATGATAAATGTTGCTGGCAAGTAAGTGCACTCCTAGTCTCTCGTGACATCCTATTTGAGACTCCTCAAAAAAAGCAAAAGTAGTTATTGTACAAAAAAAAGATATTTAGAAAGAACAAGAGAAGAAAGCGCTCCTTGTGTGTATCAATGAGGTAAAACAAAATTGCAGTGGTGAGTGATTTCACTCACCTAAACCTGTTGTGTAACATCAGTCACATCACTGATGATGCGTCGCACGTACCAGGGCTTTGGGGTACTCGGCACCGAGCCCGTTTACTTCACTGGGGGATGTCACGGGTAGCGCAGCTCGGTCCGTTGCCCTGGGCGCTCACTAAAGGGGGGATATTTGCAGGGGATTATAGAAATGTTCGTGACGCCACCTGTGGTTCCTGGTTAGGATGACCAGCGCTGCAGTGTAGATCCTCTGAGGGTTTGGGGCAGCAAGGTGTTAAGTCTCCCACAGGTGAGACTGATCCCTCGGAGTATATGGCGGTGTAGAGGTGCAGGGCAATAAGGCAGACACACACAAAGAGTCTCTTTCTGTACCTTTACTGGTGGTAGATTCAGGCACGTCCCGGGAAGCTGTTCAGGGTGGAGGATGCACGTCCAGTAATCCACTGAGTAGGTGTAGGGCCTCCTTACGTCTTTATGTGTGTGAGTTTCTAACTTGCATAAAACAAAGTTTAACTCCGTTCTCTTTGCTACGCCCGGCTGATCTTGTGGTGGAGCCTTCTTTTGGACAGAACTAAGTCTCTACGTGCAGGGCCCTGCTAGACTCTTGTTCTCCTGACCCCGGTTACGTATCATCACTATTGGGCCCCTCTGTGACCTGAAGTCCAGCAGGGTCTCCGGTTTTTCCCACTAGCCGTGAAGGTACTAGCAAGCTCGGACCCGGTGTCCGGTAGTGCAGAGTGGAGGTAAGCCATCCTTGCTATTCATCCTCAGTCACTCTCTCTTTCCCTTTTCCACTTGCCTGTCGTCCTACTCACACCTTTAACATAAGCACAGGCAGCAGTAGGTGTCAGCCTTCTCTGTCTTCACCGCTCTCCAAGCGTCGGCACGCTTACTTACTGAAACGCTCGCTGGGGACTCTCAGTGGACTCAACTTTGACCAGGCTAAGTGGCAATCCCTTCCACTGCTACTGGACTCCACGATGTAAGCTGAGTAGTTCCTGAAGTCCTCAGACTTTCAGATAAGTCTTTCTTTGGCTAGTCTTTCCCTCTCAGTCGTCTGAGGTAACTAGCTTGTCTGCTTTGCAACACACTTTGACACAGACTAGTGTAATCTGATCTTACACTGGCCCCTGCTCTATCTGATCTCTGAGCTAGAATCTCCAGAATGTCTACTGCTGCGTCTCTCCACTCCCTTATATACCTGCATAATCTAAAGGGCTCCCTCTGGTGGTACTAGGGAAATGTGGAGTGTGAATGAATATCGGGTGTTTGTGAATTACCTTTCATGCATCCTCCAGGGTAACATGTGGCACCAAGCGCAGCTGGGCTACACAATGATTACAGGGAAAAGCTCTCTGATAGCTGCAGCTGCACCTTCTGGATCTTGACAAATGATAGAAAAGGAAATAAAAAGTAGATTTTCTTTGGATTAATAGCACTGCCAAAAGTGGAGAGAAATAAGCTTTTATAAAACTTCTTTATTCAAGCTATGCGTTATGGAGCTGATCCAGTAATCAATATCTGTGAGTGATACCACGCCTCTTCCACTGTGCCACATGCTTGCCAATCCTCTGACCATGATGCAGGCGAGGATGCCTTCTGCCCTGCACCTGCTGTTGCAAATTCACAAGCACTATCAGCAATCATGTCCAATTTCTTGGCATTCAGCTGTCCCTAAACCAGACCTTGGAATGCAAGTGTAAATACCTAGCCACCCACCCACAGTCCCAAACACTAAACGGGCACATGTCCAGACTGCTTGCCCTGGAAATGTTTTGGACACTGAGGCTTTCCGCAACCTCAGGGCAGTAGCTGTCCTTCGGTATACGATCCCCAGCCACCACTATTTTTCCCAGTGTGCCATCCATGCCCCACACCAGCATGAGTCCCATAACAGCAACATGCTCTGACCAACACAGTTACTGATTGCCATGCTGTGCATGACAACAAGGCAAACACAGCCTCTGAACGGCGGTAAAATCATTACTGACGGTCAGAGAGATGCTGTTGCCACTCTGTCAAATGACAGCGTGAGCCCGCAACTCTGATTGGAGGGAAAAAGTTTACCTCCAGTCACCGGCGTCAGCTAATAGGACTTCTACTCCCATCAATCTATGCCTCCTGCCACTAATAACAGCAAGAGCAGACGGCAGTCGGAGTATTCCTATTCTGACGCCTGCACTCAAAATAATTATTTTTATAAAAATGGAGTGGATTCCCCTGTATTTTTGATAGCCAGCCATGCAAAACTAACAGCTGCGGGCTTAGAAAATTATTTAAATAAATGATTTAAAAAAAAATGGCATGGGGTCCCCCCATTTTTGACAACCAGCCAAGCTAAAGCAGGCAGCCTGGGGCTGGCATTCTGAGGCTGGTAAAGGGCCATGGATATTGGCTCCCCCAGCCTAAAAATAGCAGACAGCAGCCCCCAAGACAATGCGCATCTATTAGATGTGCCAATTCAGGTGCTTTGCCTGGCTCTTACCACTTGCCCTGTGGTGGTGGTGGTAAGTGGGATTCATGTTTGTGGGTTTAATGTCACCTGTTATGTTACGGTAACTGAGGAGTGCAGGAAAAAAAAAGGCAATACACCAGAGAAGTTGGAAACTATGAGATTGCAGTACCCTGACTAACCACCGCAACTAGAGGCAGCCGTGGAGCGTTCCTACGATGGTCCTAGACGCCTCGTCACAGCCTGAGAAACTATCTACACCTGCAGATAGAAGTAGGAAAGCTATCTGCCCCGGAGCAGAACCCCAAAGACAATAGGAAGCCCCCAAACATGTAATGGCGGTTAGACAAGAGGAAACACAAACACAGTAAGAAAATAGAATGAGCAAACGCTGGGGCCCAAACTATCTAAATAGAAAAGGATAGGAAGGGTACTTACTGCAATCTCCAAAAACCCTGAAAATAAACCAACAATACTAATTTCAAAAACACCTGAGATCACACGACCTCTACCACCTAAATTAGCTCTCTTGGTGCAGCAAAAAGAAAACAGCAGCCACTGAAATTAAACTGGAAAAAACAAAAGTACTTACATCAGTGGCTGTACAAAACTGAGAGGGCAAAAGCCCCCAGAAGGGACCAGAAGGTCCCCACAGAAAAGCAGGACAAAATACAAAAATATAGCAAAAACACAAAATAAGAAAATGTCTTATCTGAAAGCAGGAGATGCAGACACGACACAGCAGGCTACAAGGGAAACTGGAAAGAAGGATTCAGACCAGAACAATTGATCACCGGCAACCCTGATGAGGAAATGACTCCCTTATATAGGACCAATCCGTAGCACCTGATACCCAGTCACAACCCTCATCAGTATCGTCTGCAACCACCAGAGGGAGCCTCTGCTCCGAACTCATCCCAAACCAATTCACAACAGTCACCTTTGTATTGTCCGGTGACATCAAGCCCAAGGCTTAGCAATAGAGAGGGGTCTACAAGACGGCTATCCATTACTAATTCTATAGTTGTATTGTAAATAAACACACAGCCAGAATAAAGTCTTTTATTTGAAATGAAAAAAACACTTTTATTTACGTTATTGCTTAAAATTAACAAACACAGTTATACTCACCTAATGCTCATTCCACTAAAGCCATGGTCTACTGTAAAAAAAAATAAGTAAAAAACAACCTTGTCCCTCACCTGTCTGTCGTTCTGTTCCATTTCATAATCCATGTCTGGGATAAACAGTTTTCAACTTAGACGGTGCCAAGGTGCGACCGTCCAGGATGAGAACCACTGAGTAATGAACTGCTGCTAGCTCAGCCTCAGTGACCCCAATGATGTCACCGCTAGTCACAGAAGCTGATCTCCCAGCCGGGCCCCTGAGCTGCAGTGACATCGGAGAGATCAACCCTAGCACAGTGAGAAAAAGTCTCACGGTGCAGTGGTGAGTTCACTGAGAGATTTCTTCCGGTGAACTGCGATGAACTCACCACTGCATCATGAGAATTTTTCTCACTCTGCTAGCGGTGATCTAACTGAGGTCACTGTAGGGGTCCGGCTAGGAGCATGGCCTCAGTGAACTGAAGTAACCTCGATGAAGTCACCGCTAGTCACTAAGGCTGAGCCCGCAGCAGTTTATTCCTCAGTGGTTCTCAGCCTGGGTGGTCGCATCTTGGCACCATCCAGGTTGAAAACTTTATCCCAGACATGGATTACGGCATGTGCAGAACGACCTACAGGTGAGGTATATGGTTGTTTTTTTTACATCTGACAGCAAACTGCAGATGACAGCGCGAGAAACACCTGGTGTTTGGTGTGCCGAACCTGAACAGTAACATGGACTTTCTGGTGAAGTCCGTGTTCAGTGTCTGTGCCCAAACAGTAGGTGTTCGGTATGGACCCCAGGCTTTACTGTTCGGGTTTGCGCATCTCTAGTCACAAACTGGAAGCCCTGCAACACTGACTTGGTGAAGCGGCAACAGAATCTGTTGAAACTAATTTGTTTATGTGACAAACAGCACACCGCTGCAGAGTTGTAGAAAGGTATAGAAGACTAGATAGATCTGTGGTTCTCGCCACTGAAACTATAGTAAGGCATGGTCATGTGAATATTGGCCATAACCTGGTGGCGGCTCTGAAGCTTTGCAAATTTAATGAATTTAATGGTTCAGCAGTTTTTGAAAACCTACCCAGATTTGCCTGAGCTACTTGTTAAGGCACCCATTTCAGCAAGTCAGATAAATCTACTATCACGCTGAGGATTGCAAGAGAACTCACCAGTGCAATCTCCCGGAAGACGAGTGCAGAAGAAAGCTTCAGGCTCCTAGGAACGCAGGGTGAGCAAGGCAGGAGAGAGATGGTTTCAGGGCCTGAATCACCTGACAGTTGAGGGGCATGGCTTCAGCTCCAGGGAACTAGAAGCTGAGGGAAAACTCCTAGAAAGGTAACTACGGGACAAAGTTACCCAGGGGCACAGACAGAGACGTAAATCTGAACAAGCCAAGGTCAAAGCATGAGAAGACAGTATAGTACCAAGGATGAGACAGAACGGATAGTCGGGGCCAGGCAGAGGTCAAAACCAAACAGACAGCGAAGGTACAGAAACAGAATCCAACAAGCAGTATCCAGAGATCAGACCGAGTCAAAACCAAAGTATCAGGCAAACCAGAACACAGCACAAACACACTCAGAGGTCAACACACTCTGCCAAGGGCGAAAGTATAACTGACAGGGATTGGAGCTTCCTAGGGCTATAAGAAGCTCTCCCCGAACCAAGGAGAGGCCACAATAATAAGCCCCAGGTGTGCAGGTAAGAGCTTGCACTGGGATCAAAACCTTAACCCCTAGCGTGCAGGTCAACCCTGCACTGGGATCATGACAGCTACTTCCTGTCTGTCAGTGTATTAGCAGCACTTGCACGTGCCAGCTCACTGACTGGTGTGCGACGTGACATCTCGCTTGTACTCCAGATTACATATGTTGTCAAGGCTTTGTGAGCAGCAGAGGGCAGTAGTTGAATACCACCTACAACATGCCTGTCGGCATTCCAGTCAGCCACCGCACATAACAATCGACGAGTGAGCATGGAAGTCTGACATCTGTAAGGTTTTCCAATACTTTGAGGAATCAACCAAGATGGTGAGCGGTGATGAAGCTATAATCAGCATAACCATCCCGCTTCTGTGTCTACTCAAAGTGTACTGCTCACAATTAAAGAGGAAGATTTGTATGTGGACCAGGTGGAGTTAGAAGAAGAAAGTACACAGGGTGATACTACCCAGCCCAGCTTCATCTCATCTTCTCCGCGCAGATTGGGTGATAATGATCAGGAGGTGGCTGAGGAGGAGAAGGAGAAGCAGAAGATGGTTTTCTGCACTATTGAGAGTACTGCCCACACAAGCTTCATCTTGTCTGTTCAGCGTGGATGAGCTTGTTTATTCCCATGCACACCTTGCCAATCAAAAAAAGTATACAGTTCATAGTTTCTTCTTTTCTGGTCCTCCTCCTCCACCATATCAACAGGGTCAACAGGTGACCCTCATTTAAAATCTTTATAGGGTCATCAGGTGGCCCACACTCAAAATCTTTATAGGGTCATCAGGTGGCCCACACTCAAAACCTCTATAGGGTCAACAGACATCCCTCACTCAAAATCTTTATGGGGTCAAAAGGCTGTCCCCACCCAAAATCTTAATAAAGTCAAGAGGCGCCCTTACTCAAAACCTTTATAGGATCATCAGGCAGCCCTCTCTAAAAATCTTTATAGGGTCATGAGGTGACCCTCACTCACAATCTTTATAGGGTCAAAAGGTGGCTGTCACAGCCTTGGGCACTCACCCATGCGTCTCCGCTCCATGGCGCGTTCCAGATGCGCTCCTTCGCCGCTCCCCACCTGTCTTCTGGCGGTCGCTGCACGTTCGTGCTTCTTCCGCCATTAGTCTCCCTGGGAGGTCCTGACCAGGTGGCTCCGCCCCATCATGGTGGCATCCACGGGGTATTCCAACACGACGTCCTACAGGTAAGACTCCTGGTTATCATACGCGGTGGCGCTAGGATTTCTTGCCTGGTGCCCTTCCTCATCCTCAGGCCCTGTGACTCTGCTTTACCTGCCTGTCCTGTGACTCTGCCTTGCCGATCCATCCTGTGTCTCCGCCTTAACTGCCTCTCCCAGTGTCTTTGCCTGTTTGCCCTGTGTCTCTTCCATACCTGCCTGCCCTGTATCCTCCGCTGTCCTTCTGTCCCTATACTCTGTTGGCCTCCTGTGTTCTCCTAGCCGTGTGTCCATCTCCTTGCACCACTCTCATTTTGTCCCTATTTTTTCCCTCTCTTGCAGCATCGAGCCCTTGCCAGACCCAGGTCCTCCTGGTCCCGCTTGCCTCCTGTACTTCTCTGTTCCTGGTTATCTCCTTGCTCTCATTAGTACTCCTTCCTCATCTCGGTCCTCCTCTTTTACTTCCCTGTGTTTCCCTAAGTCGTCCCTTTGGTTCCAGCCATTGTGGTTCCATCTCCCTTTGGCCTGCCCCTAACACTCCCTGTATAGGGGGTGGTTTCACCTGGTCCGCTCGCCTTCGGGGGCTCTGGAGCCACTACCCAGAGGGTCCACTCTTGGGTTACTACCTAGAACCATAACTGTATAGCCAGGCCATGGACCCCGCTGGAGCTTCGGCCGCCCAGAAGAAGCTTGTCTATTTGCGGGAGAATCAGACACGTATTATGTCTTTTATGAAATCTATGGACTCACGACGCTCCAAACTACAGACCTCTGATCCGGGGAACCCCTCTCAGCTAGCCGGCCTGTAACAGGAGCTGTCTCAGCAGCGAGACACCCAGGCCCACATTCTTAGTTATATGGCCTTGGTGGATGACCGGTTGCTTTCCTTGCAGTCGGCCGCCTCGACTCCCGCTCCAGCTTTGGCTCCCCACCCTCCTCCCCGTTTGGCTAAACCACCTCGGTACAGTGGTGACCCCAAACTGTGTCGGGGTTTTCTGAATCAATGCCATCTCCATTTCGAGCTTCTGCCTCTGCAGTCTCCTACTGATCGGGCCAAGGTGGCCTTCATGGTCTCCCACCTGGATGGAGATGCTTTGGCATGGGTTAACCCTCTCTGGTAGCATGACGACTCCATGGTCTCTCTGCTGTCTACCTTCCTGGAGACTTTTCATAGAGTATTCAATGAGCCGGATCGTCTAGCCTCTTTTACAGAGTCTCTCTTTAACCTCCACCAGGGGTCCCTAACTGTAGGCCAGTACGCCATCCGGTTTCGTACCCTGTCTTCTGGTTTGGGCTGGAATAATGAGGCACTGGTGGGAGCCTTCTGGCGGAGGTCTTTCGGGGCGAATTAAGGATGAGTTAGCAGGTCGCGACACCCCAACTGCCTTGGAAGACCTAATTTCTCTGGCTACTCGTATTCCGTGTCAAGGAGCGGGCCCATGAGAGAAGGCTTCCTCGTCCTATCCCATCCACTCGTAGACCACCCATTCCTAGACACAGGATGTCCACTTCAGCCTCTGCGCCTGAGCCGATGCAAGTGGATCAACTTAAACTGTCCGAGCAACGTCGTAAGGAGAGATGCACCCCAGGTCTTTGCTTCTATTGTGGGAGTGCCTCCCATCTGCTCCAAGCCTGCCCTGAACGTTCGGAAAACTCCTCCGCCTAGGCCAGGTAAGAAAGGCCTCCCTAGGTGTATGTGATACCTCTCTACCCCTCACTCTGTCTGTTTTGCTGCATGTCAGTGGTAAACATTTTTCAGTAACAGCCTAAGTAGATTCGGGCACAGCGGGGAACTTTATTAGGCTCGAAGAGGTTATTAAATTTTCAGTTCCCGTGAGAACCTTAGAAATCCTCGCATTTGTGGATGGCAAACCCTTGCAGGAGACCACTACTCAGGTTACGCAGTAGGTGGAACTTCAGGTGGGGATCCAGCACAAGAAGAGAATTGTGTTTTATGTTTTAGCTGGCATCTCTCATCTGGTCCTTCTCGGCCTTCCTTGGTTGCGGACTCACGAGCCTACCTTGGACTGGCATAATGGTAATATTCTGCGCTGGAGTGAGTCCTGCCGGGGACGGTGTCTGCTGCCGGTGCGTCCAGTAGTTGTTCCCCATTCCCTCTCTGTTCCCTCCAGGTTGCCCTCCATCTATAGTTCCTTTGCGGATGTCTTTGACAAAAAGGAGGCCGAGAACCTTCCTCCGCACCGATCCTTCGACTGCCCTATTGACCTAATCTATGGTGCCATTCCTCCTAGAGGAAGAATCCATCCTTTCTCATCTGCGGAGACTCAAGCCATGTTGGAGTACGTTCAGGAGAATCTGGATAGAACCAGAACCTTTATAGGATCATCAGGCAGCTCTCAAAATCTTTATAGAGTCTCAGGTGGCCTTCACTCAAAATCTTTATAGGGTCATCAGGTGGCCTTCATTCAAATTTCTACTATGTTTAACAGGCAACACTCTTTTAACCCCTTCACCCCCAAGGGTGGTTTGCACGTCAATGA
>VIAB01025244.1:29208-40746 GCA_009801035.1 Oophaga pumilio | reverse complement strand
AACCGCGACGATCTTCGTGGCGATGCACACATGACAGAGGGGCCAGAGAGGTCAGTGATGAGGGGGATATAACGATTTTTTCTTTTTTGTTTAATTATGTTTATTATTCTCTGGAGGCTGGAGAGACCCCAGAGCATAATAAAGGACAATAAATTCATGGTGAATTACATCTCTTCAAATTGAATTTCCTGGGAAAAAGCATGAACAGATGAATTTGAATTTTGCCTGATCCGCTCATCTCTAGTCCTTAGTGCATTATTCCATCCCCTTAATTAGCATTCTCTGCACTTCCTTTTAGCTTGATTGACAGTGTTCACTTGCCCAGAGTGAGTGCTGCTTGAATTGAATCCCCAATCCTGCATTTTTAAAGTGACACTGCAGGAGCACAATTAGCATCCACACACAGTCAGTGAAGGCCAGCTCTCCTCCCTCTTTCCTGTTTGACTAGTAGACAGGAGAGAATGATGAGAGAGTACCTGAACTTACACTGCAAGTGCAGGGATTTAATTCAGTCTGTGCTCTGGCGGTATCAGTGTGAACTTGAAAGGCTATGGATTAATTTCAGGCAACCCTAGTTCTAGACAAGTTACCACTGTCAATAAAGCTACGGAGAAGCACAGAGTATGCTAATTGAGGGGGTGGAAGGGTGCACTGAGCCCACAGTCATTACAAGAATACACCAAGGACCTCTCATTTGCATATGTAACAATATAAGATGTTATGTCAAACTAAAGAAACTGAATGTGTTAAGGTAGAATTTCTAGATGGGATATGTCACCTATTTCACTGTAATAGTGGTTTTATTTGAGTCTTGGGGGTAAATCCCTTTAAATAGTGCATGCTATTTAATACTACTTTGCTCTGTAAGGCTGGGATCACACATGCAAGGAATACGGCCGAGTCTTGCATGTTAATACCCGGCCTCGGGAGCTGAGCGTGCGGCTCCATGTATTGCTATGCAGCCGCATGTAACACTCCCAAGGCCGGCGGCAATGCCAGGTATTAACATGCGAGACTCGGCCGTATTCCTCGCATGTGTGATCCCGGCCTAAGTCCCAGATACTTCTTTAGTGTTATTGGCTGACCACCTGGGTTTTAAATGCTTCTCTTTGAAATGTTGTCATTGTAAGAAAACCCCTGTACACCTAAATATATAGAGAGTAAATGAATGCACTGGATTTGTTAATAATAAGTATAAATTGCAAGTCTTCTCAAGTATTAGCATAAAAATATTGAAAATTCTTATTAAAATAAATCTGCTAGTTTTTGAATGCTATCTATTAACCCCTTTACACCCCCAAGATGGTTTGCACGTTAATGACTAGGACAAATTTTACAATTCTGACCACTGTTAATTTTGAGGTAATAACACTGGAACGCTTCAATGGATCCCACTGATTCTGAGACTGTTTTTTGTGACATATTGTACTTCATGTTAGTGGTACAATTTATTCAATAGAACTTGTGTTTATTTGTGAACAAAAAATTGTAAATTTTGGGAAAGGATTGCAATTTTAAAACCTTGAATTCTTATGCCCTTAAACCAGAGCGATATGTCACATAAATAGTTAATAAATAACATTTCCCACATGACTACTTTACATTGGCACAATTTTTGAAAAAATTTTTTTTTGTGTTAGGAAGTTATAAGGGCTGAAGTTGACCAGCGATTTCTCATTTTTCAAACAAAATTTACAAAACCATTTTTTTAGGGACCACTTCACATTTGCAGTGACTTTGAGGGGTCTATATGATAGAAAATACCCAAAAGTGACACCATTCTAAAAACTGCATCAGGACTTCCATCTAAATCTCTGAGTGACGTGATTCAAATGAAACTCTGAGGAAACCATTCACTATAATCAGGCAGCAGAGTTACTCTGGCCTCAGTGGTGTCCGTTGTTTCAGAAGTGCACAAAACTGTGGCTGACGGCATTTTTATTCAGTCCTAAAAAGGCAGACACAGCTTGACCACAAGTCCTATGGCATGCACTGTTCCTGCAATCACGTATTTCAAAGATTTACATGGAAACCCTGGTGCAAGCGCTCAGTGCAGACTTCAGGATAAATGTGCACCTTTTTTAACCTTGGGAAGGCAGAATGAACAAATAAACAGCAGTTGAAGAATTGTTTTTATTTTTTTTATGCAGTTCCTTGTGTGGTATAAGTGAAATAGTGACTTTATTCTTTGGGTCAGTGCGATTACAGCAATATCAGATTTATATATATTTTTTTATGTTTGGCTGCTGTCACACAATAAAAAGAACTTTTTATTGCAAAAACAAATTTTTGCATCCCCATATTTTTAGAGATATAATTTTCCATTATTTGGCCTACAGAGTCATGTGAGGGCTTGTTTTTTGTGGGAGGATTTAATATTTTTATCGGTACCACTTTCAGACACCTGACATTTTTTGTTCGCTTTCTATTCCATTCCGATTTTTGTGAGGCAGAATAAACGAAAAATAGCAATTCAGGATATTTTTATATCATTCTGTGTGTGGTAAAATTGATAAGGCAGTTTTTTTCTTTGGGTCAGTACAATTACAAGTGATACCCCATTTATATTGTTTTTTATGTTTTGCTGCTTTTGCACAATATAAACTATTTTATGGAAAAAAGTTATTATTTTTGCATCGCTTTATTCTGCAAGCGATAACTTTTTTATTTTATCACTGATGGAGCTGTATGATGGCTTGTTTTTTGCGAGACAAGATGACGTTTTCAGCGGTATCATGTTTATTTATATTTGTTTTTATAGCGTTTTATTCCACCTTTTGTTCAGCGGTATGATGATAAAGCATTGTTTTTTCCCTTGTTTTTTTTTTATGGTGTTCATTAGAGGGATTAACTAGTGGGACAATTCTGGTTGTTCCAGACGTGGCAATACCAAATATGTGTACTTTTATTGTTTATATTTTTTTCATAAAAATATTTATTCATGGGTACAATATAGGTTGATTTTTTTTATTTTTTTTATATTTTTGCAATTCTTTAAAACTTTTTTTAAACCCCAGTCGGTATTTTTGCGTTTTCATACTATTACACCCAACATCGGAAAAGGGTTAAGCTTTTTTTATTTTGTCCCACTGTGGGACTTTCATTTTCTGAAGACTGATCGCTTGTATAGCATAGAGATGCAGGAGCATCCCTATGCTATGCAAACTGTTAGCATTGCACTGATAGAAAGCATAATCAAGCATCTTTGCTAGCTCTGGTGACCCGCATGTCGTCATGATGACATCGGGTCACCATGGCAACGATCGGGACCCGCGATGATGTCAATAAGGTCAATAAGTACCAGTTCACAGGGACGTTTGGATACGGCTAGGGAGGTAAAGGAGTTAAAGTGGATAGGGATATGCTATTCAGTAAGATACTGAACTGAAGAAGATGGGGCACCTTTGCAGAATACAATATAATAAAATTTGGAATACATATCAGGAGAAATGTGCCAGAATTCAGGTGTGATTTGCACACAAAAAATGAATATGATGAGTTTTAGATGCTGATTACAACTTATACGTCTAGTGTGCATGGCCTAACTAAAAAGGTGTGTGGCTTGTATAAAAGGGGTGTGGTTTAGTGTGCAATACAATGTGCCAATGTGGTGCACATTTGTGGCACAAAGTAAGCCAATTAATAGGTGTAAACTTAGACTTGACAGTCTTAAATATAAATTTACCAAACAGCATGAACCACTGATACATTGGCACATTAATTAAACAAATAAGCATTGCTGTAACTAATCCCCACTGTTGTTTAAAGGGAATCTGTCACCCCATTTTAGCCATATGAGATAAAGATATCATTGCATAGTGCGTCCCATAACTAATCTGTGGGTACCTATGATATCTTCTGACACCCCAGTTTTCATGTTAAAATACCTTTGTAAAGTTCGTTTTCTAGTATGCAAATCTCTGTGGTCCGGTCCGATGGGCGGCACTTCGCATTCCCCCACCGCCTCCATTCTAGCCCTACGCTTTTTTCTTTACCGTCGGCTTGCCGCGCTTGCGCTTTTCAAAATCCCCTCACGCATGCGCAGTCTGCTTTGCCCAACAGTAGGCAAAGCATAAAATCATTACAGCGCATGCACAACTATTTTCCTTCACTTTCCTTGCCCTGGAAGTAGTCTAAGGGAAGCAGTCATTTCCGGGGCAAGGAAACTGAAGGAAAATAGTTGAGTATGCGCTCTAATGATTTTATGCTTTGCCCACTTTTGGGCAAAGCACACTGCGCATGCGCGAGGGGATTTTGAAAAGCGCAAGCGAGGAAACACTACGCCGTCTGTGCTAGTCACAGATGAACATATGTAAGAAGAAAAAAAACGCCCCCCATCGGACCGGACCGCAGGGATTAGCATACTAGAAAACGAACTTTACAAAAGTATTTTTACATGAAAACTGGTGTGTCATAAGACATCATAGGTACCCATAGAATAGATATGGGACGCACTATGCAATGATATCTTTATCTCATATGGCTAAAATGGGGTGACAGATTCCCTTTAACAGTTAATGCTAAAAGCAATATAAGAATTTAGATTCCTTTTCTCAATGGTATTGGAGTTCATTCAGTGATTCTTCTCTGATCATTGACAGGTATGGGTCAATCTGTTATCACCTATACTTAATATTTACTCCTTGCTAGCTTCTAACCTTCATAGGAATTGCAGATAGCCAGCAATTATATGGAGATTGCTGAGTTTTGAGCTACATAATGAACTTGTAAACAGTGTGACTTCAACATAAATCATTACATTAAACCATACTATGCTAAAATTCAACTTTGAGTTTAATGCGGAGGAGAAGTGATACATTTTATTGTCGCATACAGTAACTCAAGAGACTGTTCTGCATGAATAGCCATAATTTAAAAATTACTCATGGATTTAGTGTTGCTGGATTTGTATAATATTCCTTATACAGATGCAAGATATTGCTCTTCTAGTGTAAGAACAAGTTGGTGCTTTACTTTCTCCATGCATAATCCAGAAGGTCAGCCAACTGTTACATTAACAGCTCTAAAATGCACTGAATTATTTCATTAATAGAGGCCGGAGATACCATAAATTTTACTATTTTATAATAGTGAGTTTTATAAATGGAAAATGCCATTCTTTGCAGCCATTATGTAGTCTCCTAGGCATGAATGGTAGCAAAATCAATGCAGTGTTTTTAATCACACATGGTTTTAGTGTCATGTGTAACATGTATTTTCGTCTACATTGCAAACTAAAACTTACACAGGAAAAGTACTGAGATCAAGGAATGTGACGATGAATACAAATGTAGATATATAAATCAGCCGGGGTCTGTAACACAGTGTATGACAACCCATATGTGACCTGCAATTACTGTACATTAGGGGTTTTTGCACAATATTTCAGAAATGTCAGGATGCATATAATAACTTCACACAAGAAAATAACCTTGGAACCTAAAGCAGATTTTGTAGAGTAGTGGTGGAAGAAATGGAAAATGGAGACCATTTTTTAGGGCTGCACAGTAGATTGTAGAAAAGGCAAGAGATCAATGGAGACGCATTTTGGGATATAAAACCTTCCAGAGACAAATGGATTCATCAGTCAAAGCGGTCAACCTTGAATAAATTATCTCTCTCTAGTTGTGTGACAATGTAGATTTTATTGATTAAAAAAGATAAAATAATGAACCTTTGCTTGGCTCCATATGACCAGGGGTGGTATTCTTTTGTAGTGAAGTAGCCTTCCTAAGCTCAACATCAGCACAAATTTTTTTGGCAAAATGCAAAAGTCATCTTGTGAACAAATTGACACATGGACTATTTGCAGTGGGGGCACAAATCATAATTGTGTCATGGTAAAGAGGTCATATATTAACAGCACTGGCATCACTAGCATTAAAGATCCTGTTCTTCAGTTAAAAACTTATTACCCAAAGCCCCGGATCTCTGGCGACAGCTATACTAAACTTTTTCACTGTCAATATGATGCCAAGACAGTTTAATCCCATAATAAAGCAGAGAGTCACAAGGGGCTTTGGAGCTATCATACTGTGTGGGTTCATTCTGGTGGCATCATACTATCCCCTCCAGCTATTGGTGCCTCATACTGTTTCAAGGGGTCTGTGGGAGCATTATACTGTGTTTGCTGCACCATGGAGACATCACACTGTTATGGGGTGTTTTGGTAGCACTACAGTATACTCTTTTGGGTCACTATGGGGTCATCATATTTTGCTGCCAGGCACTATACTTTCATCATACTGCACATGTGGGGAATCATACTGTGGGTAAGGGCATCATACTCTATGAGGGCCATTGAACCAATATTGTAGTGGTTAAGAATAGTAAGGGGGTTCAATACGGGCAAAATAATTGTATAAGTGCCACAATAAATGTCCCTCTCTGAATAAAAGTTGGGAGATATACCCTTCTGTGATTGTACCTATGTGCACTTATTTATTTTTTCAGGGTGTGTAGGGAACCAATAAGATCTTTTACTATGGGGTCACATACATGATTTATATATGCGCTTCTTCTCAGAGGCATTATTAGTTATGATGGGGGCACTCAAGTAATCTTATTCATTTTAAATGGGGACATTTTAAGTTTTAATTGGGGAACTCAGTGCATTATTAGTCTTTAAAGGGGTACTAATGCAATATCACTTTTTACACGGAGCACAATGGGCATAGCTACATTAAAATGACATTCAGAAGTCGTTATTACTTGAAGTGGGCACTTAGGACAGCATAACTTTCCAAAGAGCAAATGGGGCATTGTTACTTTCCGGGGACAAAAAGGTAGCATTATTATTTTCTAGGTAGCACAATGGGGGGCATTATTACTTTCTACAGGGAACTATTATTTTTAAACACAGTCTCTCCATTTGACACAGTGCCTGTGTAGAATTTTTTGGGGAGGAGTGGATAATCATAGTAATGACACAATTTTTGAAGTATTGGGGCCATTTTTCCATGCTGCAGACGCAGGATGGGGAAATTATGCAGGTTCTGAATAGGTGGGCATGGTGAAAGAAATGTGTGAAGTCAAATGTATCTTTGCTATAAACTCTGCAGATGAGTCACATCTTAAAGAAGTCATTTTTTTCTCTGGGCCAGATTGTAAAGATGAGGAACGTGAACGACCCTAATTGGAAAGAATGTAAATTTTAAGTCACTATACAGTAAAGAAAACTGAACTGTTATGACTTCTATGCTTTGCAGGTTCTGTATCAACCACTATGTGGTCAATGAATATTGGTAATATCTGTCGTTATAATAATGTGTTTTACTTATTTTTTATTTAAAAAAAAAACAGTCTGGCTCCGCTTCTCCTCTGTTGTTCACATTGAATTATTTTAGAAACATTGTAAGGATTTAGTAATAGAAATAGTATAGGATCGACCTGATTTGGGGACACCTTGTTGTGTTTGGATGGCCTTTATGTATTTTTTAATCAAAAATAGTGTTTTCTAAGCACCCAATGTTATTTATATGTTCCATTACCTTTTACTTACAGCAAGTTATTTGCTCATTTTGTTTCTATGTTAGGTTTTGTCTGTTTAATGGTCGGAGTGAATATGAGTGCATATATGGTGAATGTTGGGGAGGAGTTACTGTTGATGTACGTCTGTTTAACAATCTAAGATAAAATCTACTGAATAAATGACAGCTTTATATATATATATATATCACTGATTAATTTTCTGATGATCTCTTAGATAGTATGGGACTTTCTGCTATCTAACTTTTGAAAAGTGCTATAAAATAGACTGCATTTTAATTACGTTGCTAATTTCATACAAAATTGGTAAGTAGATTAATAAAAGTTTGGCAATTTTCACTAAATTTTCAGCTGCACCAATTAAAAATAGTTAGAATTGAAAAAGTTTATATCTTTCTTTATTACTAAGGCTGCATTTATACGCAGAAAGCAAGAACCACAGCAGCCCTGAGCTGCTATAGTCTTTCAGCTGCCATTTACAAACACCAGCAGTGTAGTGAGGCCAATCATAATGGCCACACAGTTTTGCAGGTGAAACAGCTGTTTATGTACAAAATTAAGTTGTCATTTAAAGAGCAGTTAAAAAACAGAGCGGCTCAGTGCTAATGTGATTTTTGGCAGCCTCACACCTGAAGTATGACCACTTTATGTGAACGCACCCTTATGGTTATATGAAGGAGCCTAAAGCTATTTGTTTACACTAACTGGACCATTGATAAAACACATGAAACTGAAAATTAAGTCAAAGTAAATTATTAAAACGCATATTCTTGCTGCTGTCTTGTATTATTTTGTAGTTTTGCAAATTGCCGACATAATGTGCAAATTCATTCCCTTCTTTTTCTTATTGCTTCCCTTTCCTATCTAAACTGTCAAGTTACTCAAATACAGTTTCCTCACAGTTTTTGGTAAATAAATAATGGCACAGTGTAATTTAGTAGTTTATTATTTGTTGTTATTCTTAAATTAATAGAAAAGAAATTCTAAGGACCAGATTTTTTTATCACTATGTCCTGATAAGTAAAACCATAGCATTCAAAGAGGTGTACTTAGTTTTTTTCATGACTGTATGCACTAATTTTCAATTATCAGTGGATGGGGCTTCATCTACTACTATTAATAGAAATGGTAGCATAATGTATTCGAACCACAAAATTGTATAAAAAGTACCCTCAATAGTGTAGAGCAGGGCGCCTGTGCAGAAGCCGCGATGGAAAGCTAAGAAGAGGAGGGCTTCGCTAGAAGATGGGAGGCGCCCGACCGGACAGTGACGCCCATCGGACCGGACTGGACGGTGGACCGCCCCTGGGTGAGTATAATCTAACTCGTTTATCTTCTCTTTCAGGTGACATCGGGGGTTTATCTATAGCATTACAGAATGCTGTAGATAAGCCCCTGATGGCAGTGGCTACAGCTGATGGTCAAAAAATGGGGTGACAGATTCCCTTTAACAATAGTATTAGCTCAAACTGGGTTGATTCTAAAGTCACTCGAGTGTAAAATAAAAAGTAGAAAAATTTACATAATAGGAGGTAAAGAAGCTAACTGCTGAAGCCATCTCAACTGGAGCTACTGTGATTGGCTCCATCCATAAAAACAGCATAGTGTGCCCTGTGTTAACCAACACTATGTGTGCCTGCTATGTAACATTTAGTTTGCTTTTCAACTGTAGGTTTTATTATGTTAGTTTTATACAAATGCCAGTTACTAAAAACTAACCAGGACGTGTAATTTTCAGTCATATGTTAATAGTTTATTTATGGTCCTTTCCATTAAATGATGATATTTGATTGAAGAAGACTAAATTCTAGAAACTCTCGATTCAGTATAAATGGCCATATAGTATAAGGTGAATTTCAGTACAACTAAATGATGTATTACACTTCTCCAGCTCTGAGGGCTACAGAAGCCTAACCTACTCCACAATAAAATATGTATAACTCCCCCGAGCCAATAAAATATTTATTTTGCATGTAAAGAGATTGCCTAGGATTTGAGAATTGTAATTGCAATTTCAATAAAAAATACTCTTTAAATACATGTGCAGACAGGAGTACGACTGATGGTGGAAAGATTTACCGCATACTCATACATGTTAACGTATATTTGATTAATTGCATTATTGACCATGGCAGTATGATTTACCTACTGTACAGAACATAGGCAAGTACGCTATACTTGATTTTATGCTTGACAGCACTGTATCTTGGTACTATATTTTATAGCTCCATGGTAATATAATGCTAGAATTCTTTGGTGTGCCTACAGTACTGTACATAAGTTTGTTTTTGTTCTGATATTTGCATTTTATGCTTATCTGTTTTTATAACATTTTTACATCAACGTTATTGCAAAAATCTTTATTCCTATTTTTTTTATTTTTTTTTTCACAAAGCACTAAAGTACAGGAAAAGAAAAAAGTCCATGCCAAACACATGAGGGAAAATTCAGGCGAAGTGAAATATGTAAAATGCATACTACTTTGTTCACTCTGTATAGAAATTCTTGATCTTGTTGTACTGTTGTATTAGTTTTTTGCAGTTCTGTAAATTGGTTACAAATCATGTACAAACCCATTTCTTTCTTTCGTTTATTATTTTCCAGTGACTATCTGGTGCCAACAAACTGTACTATACAGCACTGTATGGTAATTTTCACCAATTCTTTACTGAAAGTTTTTTCACATTGCACAAAAATAGAAAAAATAAAATGCAAGCAACAAATTTGGCAAAGAAAAAAACAGCAAATTAGATTTGGTCTTGCTATTCTCTCTTCTTCTTTTTGCAGGCTTTGAACATTGCATGCAAATAATGAACAAATCCAGTCTTCTACTTTTCTTTTGTTTTTTTTCTAGTTCTCCTTCCCTCCTCCTCTACATAAAACATCAATACACTGAAATACAGAATGCCCACAATTCTAGGAAGATATTTCAATAATTTGACCATTTTCCACAAAGTCTGGCACAGTTCATAGTTCTATTTGATCTAGCCGTTATTATAATATTGGAGAACAGATATGTTTTGTGGAAAAATATTTGATTAACAAGTATAAGACCGAAACTTTTTGGTTAAAGCAGTTTTTTTTCTCTGCAGCATTTTTCATATGGTTCATATTATCTGAATTTGCTGCTGGAATAAAATATTGAATTTTTTTTTCCATATCGACTGGACTATTTGCATTTTTTGCAACTTTTTAGACTTTCAATGAAGTGCAGTCAATGCCATGTTTGAAAGTAAGCCTCTGTAATAGGTGAGCTGATTTTCTTTTTGCCTATTTCTTCAATTTAAGCTGCAATTATGTCACCTACAGTTGGCACTGTGTTTGGAAGAGTAACCATGTTTTTTATTTTTGGGCTTTGATATTTGGGTTGTTTCCTCAGGCAATAAATAAAGTGGCAGTGTGCACATGTGACCATCATTCCATTCAAGCTCCATGTTATAGCAGTGATTGGGGAGTAATAGACATCTGATCTAATGATTGCTTAGAGTCCTGGCAGTGGGCTCTTAAGACATTATATACTTTGACTTGCATCCATAGGATAGGTGGTAATAGAGATGGATGTTTGAATGTTTTGAAATACAATTTGCCATGTTGAATACATTTTTCCCCATTTTTCCTCTAATTGCCTGGAAGAGACTTGTCTAATACTTTGGTGAATTCAAAGACTGTATCCAAATCCCTTTCAAGTTCTTCAACATAAATACAAGCTTAGTAATGTCAATGTGACCTCCCCATAGATACAGATAGTAACCCTTTAGTAAACAACAACCCATTTAAGGCTTCTCAGGTTTTGTGCAGAACACTAACAGCAACCAGGACACATTTTCTTGTCTTTTTATCAATTTTTCAGGGATGGCCAATTCTAGACAATGTCACTGTTGTGCCAAATTTAAGCCACTTCTTAATGACAGCCTTCACAGTCTTTCAAGGTATTTCTAATGCCTTGGAAACTTTGTTGTACCTTTCTTCTGCAACAAGCCTCCCTTCCTGAACAACTACTTGCTTTATCTGTTGGCCCTCATTGAAACCTGGATTCAGGATTCTGACACT
>VIAB01025243.1:27867-40746 GCA_009801035.1 Oophaga pumilio | reverse complement strand
TTTGTGTCATTCTCAAAACTTTTGGCCATGACTGTATATTCTGGCCTTGGAGATTTGCAGATATTTAAGTATGGTAAGCTGAAGACAGGATGATGCCAAGCGTTAGAAGAGGTGCTTGAAGCTGGCTGCAACAATGGAGTTATTGTGGGAACCTCTGGATCTTGGCGTACAGACTTTGTATGGCTTCTGTGGAAAAGCTTTGGCTGTCATTATACCAATAATGGGACTGTGTGTGTCACTACTGTGATGAGGTCAGGAGCTGGATGTGGCTCGGAACTCTCTCTTAGATCTAAATGTGGCTCGCGACCTTCTCTCAAAGCTGAATGTGGCTCTCAAGGTCAGAAAGGCTGGGGAACCACTGATTTTCTGTATATTACCTTTCTATGTAATCCTGCATGTGACGATAATGAGAGACGGGTTTCTATTTATGATTTTTTTAAAGCCTAACTGTGAAAAAAGCAGCGATCAACTGCCTAGTAGGAAATGAATGGCGCTGTTGTGGAGCATGCACACAGCTACTCCATTCTAGTGGGGATAAACGTGTCCTCATTCTGCCAATCAATGAGGGTGTGGTGGTCAGATCCCCCTGAGCAACAAATCATCACCTATCCTATGGATAGCTGATAAAGGGGTTGTCTGGTGAAAACAATTTACATTTTCACATGCAATCATACAAATAACTGGAAGATGCAAATGCAAAAAATACTTTTTAAAAAATCCTTTGCTGTTAAAAATTGATTTTATGTCAACCTATTTAACCCCCAAGGCTGTTTGCATGTTACTGACCAGGCCAAGTTTTACAATTCTGACAACTGTCACTTTGAGGTAATAACTCTGGACAAGGCCGGTGTCAGCACCCGGCGCACCCGGGCAAGTGCCGGGGCCCTGATCAGGTTGGGGGGCCCACTCGACATCAGGGACATTGGCACACTTTGGGGGCCCGGTGTCTGTGCCAGTGCCGGCTCCCGTGAGTGCCCCCCCACTTGCTCAGGGCCCTGTCATTTGTGATACTTACCTCTCCCCGTTCCATCACTGCGGCGTCTTCTGACTGTGACGTTCAGGTCAGAGGATGCTATGAAGTCACGTCTGTGCGCCCTCTGCCTGAACAGTCACAGTTCAGAGAGCTGGAAGATGGCGACGCTGAGGAGTCTGGAGCAGAGCAGCAAGTAGAGGTGAGTATTTCATATTATTTTTATGTTTGGAGCATTATATATAGGGACCATCATACACTGGTATGAGGCCCATTATACACTGGAGCATCATATATAGGGCCAATTACATATGGATCATTATATGGCCCATCATATACTGGATCATTATATAGAGTCCATCATATACTGTATGGAACATTATATGTGGCTCATTATACTGTATTGAGCATTATATGGGGTCCATTATTCTGTATGGAACAATATGTGGGGCTCATTATTCTGCATGGATCAATATGTGGTGCCCATAATACTGTATGGAGCAATATATGGGGCTTATTATTCTGTATGGTGCACTATGTGGTGCCCATAATACTGTATGGAGGACTATACTGTCCAATTTCTGATCTATTGTAGAATTTACAATAGATATCACTCATGTAATGTAAGAAGTGAAATCTTTTGCATTGTACTATACGTATATTTTTTTGCCGTATCGATTCATCATGAATTGTGGTTTGTGCTTAAGGGGCCCACGAAAACCTGGAACCTGCGCTGACTCTGGAACACTTCAACGTATCTCACTGATTCTAAGACTGTTTTTTAGTGTCAAATTTTATTTCATGATAGTGGTAAAATTTCTTCTATATGATTCGCGTTTATTTTTGAAAAAAAATTGAAATTTGATGAAAATTCTGCAATTTTAAAACTTTTATTTTTTTATGCTCTTAAATCAGAGAGTTATGTCACACAAAATAGTTAATAAATAACATTTCCCACATGTCTGCTTTTACATCACCACAATTTTTTTTGTTAGGAAGTTAAAATGTTTGTTGGGCTCACCATGCATGTGTCGTGACTGTTACAAAGCCGTGAGACATGCAGCTGCGGAGCCGAACAGCTGATCAGCCGAAGTGATCCAAGAAGCCGGGTTCCCTCTGCAGCTTATTCGGTAAGCGCTATAGTTTGCTGAATAAGCAGGGACCCGATCAAATTCGCTCATCTCTACTCCTAATAAAAAGACAGACAACGCTGGATCACAGGTCAGACGGCATCCACAGTGCCTCCATCTGCCTCATTATACGGAATCTTCTGCCAGGGGTTCTGTCTGAATTACGTATTTCAGACATTTACACGGAAATCCCGCTGTAAGCGCTCAGCGCAGAGCACAGGATAGATGCACGCCGAGACTTACTGCAATGTTTGGGAGGCAGAATGAAAATCTCAACAGCAGGTGAAGAATTGGTTTTATTTATTTTTACACCGTTCCTCCCATGGTATAAGTGATTAGATGACTTTATTCTTCGGGTTAGTGAGATTACAGTGATAACAGATTTATATCTGGTTTTTATGTGCGGCTGCTGTCACACACTAAAAGATGCATTTTTTTTTAACTAATTTTTGCAGCTATAATTTTTCCATATTTCGGCCAACAGAGTCATGTGAGAGCTTATTTTTTGCGGGACGAGTTTACATTTTTATTGGTACCAATTTTGGGCTCATGATATTTTTTGATCGCATTCTATTCCAATTATTGGAAAGCAGAATAAAAGCCAACAATTCAGGAATTATTATTTTTTTTAATGCAGTTAAAATTGATAAGGCAGCTTTATTCTTCGGTCAGTACGATTAAAGTGATGCCCCAATTATATATTTTTTATGTTTTGGCGCTTTTACACAAAAACTTTTATTAAAAAAATAATTATTTTGCAGCGCTTTTTTCTGAGAGCTATAACTTTTTTATTTTTCGGCTGATGGAGCTGTGTGGCAGTTTTTTTTTGTAGGACAAGATGATGATTTCAGTGATACAATTTTTATTTACATTTGTCTTTTTGATCGCGTTTTATTCCACTTTTTGTTTGGCTTTATTACAATAAAGCATCATTTTTTGCCTCGTTTTTTATATATTTATTTTTTTGCTATGGTCACTAAAAGGGGTTAACTACTGGGACAGTTATATAGGTTGGGTTGTTCTGGACGCGATGATACCAAATAATGGCACTTTTATTTATTTTATTTTTTTTCATAATAATATTTATTTATGGGTACAATATATAATTATTATTGTGATTTTTTTTTTCAAAAATATTTTTACAATTTTTTTTTTTAAACGTTTTGACTTATTCCCACTATGGGATATTCACTTTCTGCAGTCTGATTGCAGTTATAAGGTATATCAATGCAGGAGTCTCTGATCCAAGCGCAGAGGGGCGTTTTTCTCTCCGTCTGCACGGGGGTTAAAGGTAGCCTCTGTGCACGCAAAATCGCCTAAACGTATCCATAAGTCCAAGGTCATTAAGTACCAGGCGACCTGGACGTATGGATACATCTAAGGTTGTAAGGGGGGTTAAAATGCATCATTGCCATTTTGTGAAGTTCTGCAGTGTTCATCATGCAAATTTGCCTCATGTACAGTATTTTTGTTGAAGGGTAACTGTGCTTACAAGTAACTATTCATAACAAGGTGTCCTGTGTGTGTACATGAGGAATAATATAATTCCTGGCCATTATATTCTGCATTCTTACAGGTTTTCCCCTCTCCATGCGCTATCTGTAACTTGCAATCCGCTGGTAGCTGGTGGGATGGAACGAGCTGCAGTGATCTCTGAGCACAGCAAAGATAGGGGAATGCTTGCTCTTCATTCACTTTTTAGCTTATAGGTACAACCTGAAGCAACATGCAGGACATTATACAGCAGAGCTCAGCTATGTTGATCTGAATCAACCTCTATTGTGAGGTAAAGCACTTGATATAGAGCTCTGTAACATGTTTTTCTGTCTCACTCTGTTGCTTGCGGCTCACTCCTCCTCTGCCTTCCCTCTCAATAAAGAATAATAGCTGTGACACATGACTTCTGCAGTCTCTTCCGAGCCAGGGGGACTTGAGCTGATTTTTCGTAGTGGATGACAAGTTCAGGAGGCAGGGGAAGAAATGACCCATAAGGAGGAAATAACGCCGATTTCTATGATAACATACAGTTTCTTATAAATGCCCGTACTCTTGATTAATGCAAAGTGTGTTGAAAGTCCAGTTCAGTTTTAGTATTTAAGTCTTTCCACCAATTCTCTATCCAGCTATCCATACTTGTGCTCCTGCAGCGGACATCATCCAGAAGCACGTAAAGGGTATGGTAATGCAAGTCCCTCTCACTAGGATTAAACAGTTTTTAGCCTAACAGTAAATAAAGCTGATAAAAAGCATAAAGTCTTATATTTGTTTCTATATTTAGAGTACAAACTTTAATTTACACACACATGCATTCCCTAAAAGGTTTTTAAGTGGATCACTGAAAGTACCCACTAATAACATCTGGCCACTATAATTGCTGCACAAGATATTGGTAATCTAGTAAAGGGAATAGGGGCCAAAAGAAAAGTATCCTGTTAATTATAGTAATAACGATCACTGCCATTTTCTCTCAATACTGTAGGCTTTATTCAGATACAATAAATGTGCAGAACACTCTCTACCCTGCCTGTCTTTCTCCACACCATACAGTGCAGCCTAACTCCTATTAGCCTAGATCCACCAGGGTCTGAGACAACACTCTCCAGCAGTACAAGGTAACAATGGCTACCATTATAAAGGGTATCACTGAGGACTCTCAATTTTGAATATTATTTTCCACTGGCTAACATGGTACAAAGATATCTTTTTCAGGTAATATCTATGGTACTGGCACACAGCCTTCTATCACTGATGTGCTGGGGACTATGCTACTGATCATTGGGTGCAACTCAGTACCCTACCCTATACTTAGTGACACTACCCAACTCTGCTGACAACCATCCATAAATCTGCAGACAGGGCAGCAGAAAAAAAAGATACGTTTTTTGCAGACTTTCTGACAGGTGAAAAATACTTCATCTATTGCGCACGTGTTAGTAAATGACATGCACAGTGAAAACACTGTGCTCGGGTTTTCTCGCTACAAAGAGTATGATTTATATTTTAAATCTATGATGTGTACTGTCCAAGAAAAAACATTCACCTGTTAAATCCCATGGAGCTAAATCCTATTGCATTCCACAAGTTTTAGTTTACGTGGCAGAAGTGACAACTACAGAAAAAGTCCATTCTGACTGCAAAATTATTGTGAAGGAGTATTCCCAAGAATGCTTGTTCACAATTGTGAGGAGCTGGCCTTGTTCTAAAGACTATTGATCAGTTAATGTAGAGTGGAATCCGCGGCTCTAAGGGATAAAGAATTTTTCCAGCACGGAGCACCAGATACGTCAATCTTGTTGTGTTGATTTGCGTGCTGTGCTTTAGTAGTGATTTGCTGGCTCGTCAGTTCAGCCTCAGTAATTAACGTTTCCATTCAGAGACAGTAAGCAGAGGTAGACGTGCAGGCTGGATCTTATTGTCACGCTGTCTCTGTGTACAGGAGGTCAGGGGCCTAAGCTGACCATAAGCTGGGGCCCTGACTAATCCCTCTACCTGGAGGTACTGTTAAAGGTACAGAGGTCCAGGCCGCCAGCGTAACCCCTACCTCCTGAGGATCCCTGAACCTCAGTAATCTAGTCCTGAGAAGGACCCCGATCACAACAACAGGGGACAGGATAATATAAGCCAACACACAGTTCTAGACGAACGAGACAGTACAAGGGGAAAACCAAAAACCACCTTGCATACAAAAACTCACACCACAACAACAGAGGGAACACCAACGGGTAAGGAGATAAATGATAAAGCGAGGAAGGGAAAAAAACACACCAAGTACACTTCACTCCAAACTCCAAAATACCACGAGCCGCTCTGTTTGTCTGCAAGGAATGCTTTCACCGACAACTTCCCTAACAGACCGGCAGGTATTTGAAGGAGTCCCACTACTGCAGCATTGACTGCAGCTGGGCGAGGCTGGGCCTCATCTAGCACAGAGAGAGAGAATTAACTCCCTCACTGCCGAAAAACACAAAGCACCAAAAACTCAGCTGCGAGAAGTCAGGCTGTGTAATCGTGACGATCTTCGTGGCGACACACCCGTGACACTTATGCATACATAAGGCCAGACCCAAGATTAGTACTCAAGAAAAGCAATCATTCCATTACTCTCATTACTGTCTCAGGGACCTCAAGCTATTGTTCTCCCATCCACTAGTACCGTTGTGTGGATGGGGACACTAGACACAACGGAGCCGTCACCACAGGGGGTCTCACACGCAGTCCCAGGTGATGGGTTCAACATAAGGATAATACCTCCACTAAAGCAGTTAGCTTTGGGAAAAAGGGTGTGAACACTTCTGCCCATTCAGGGGGTTGATCCCAGGGAGGGAGAACAATAAGCCACAAGTTTAGTTAGGGAGTTGGTGCAGTGATGTAAAGGGGCGTGGATCTATTGCTGAGGTCCTGGTGCCAATCTATGGATGGCCTTTGGAGTTTGGAGATCAGCTGCCGGCCTGGCTGGACTCGCATGCTATGGACGTGGGTTCTACCATCTGGATTTACGGATCTATCTGAGGACTGTTGCTGCTGTACACGTGCTACGGTCGTGTTGTCTGTCGTCTGGAGGAGCGTAACCCGTGACTACAGACTATACTGGTGGGAGATATGAAATCTGTGGGCCAACCAAAAGTTGGGAGACAGTGAGTATTGCCTAGTACAGGGGCAGTGGAACTACCAACCCCGGGGAGGAGATCTTGTGAACTTGGGGCAATGTTTTTTCTCCATCTATCCAGAGTTGTTGTAAAACTATGAAAGGAATAAAAAAGAGTTGCATCGTTAACCTGCCTTGGTGATTATTACAACTCACAACCTCAGATCTTCACAACAAATATCTTGCAGAGTAAACTGGCTGCCAATCACACTACGAATAAGCAAAATGCTTGTTCACCAGGTGAACTGATCTTTTGTGCTGTACAAAAGATCACTGTTCTTGGTAGCGCATTGAGAATAATGGCAGCCTATGGGCTTTCATTTAAGCAATCTTACAGATCATTAAGTGAGCATAGTTAATTGTGGTCTGCCTGTGTAAGCAGGCTATTAAATGCCTGCTGATCTGTAAATATTTACTGATCAGAAGCGTTTAATGCCGCTAGTTGGTTCGTGTACAGGAACCTTTAGTTCGGCACATCATCAAAGCTACAATAGAGACACAGCATTGCCACTTACCTTACTTCCTTTCTCACGAAGTTCGTTTGACAAAATAGTACTTTAAAAAGTTGCATTTTGGTTAAATACACTAAATCTTGAATCCTATAGCCAAGGACATGAAAAAAACATTTACCTCTAATGCAGCCATTCTGACCACCTGGTTGCTGTGGTAAAAGAAGTTTGGAAGGACATCGAAGATTGATGTTTCAGACAGAATCAGTTTCTTAAAAAAACAAAAACAACCCAGAAGTCAGTGCTCTGATACACAAAAGAGAATAAATATTACCTACAGACATTTATAATCATACAATGGAAAATACGGTCTGAAACAAGAATACAAAACAAGTTACCCAGCAAACAGACATACAGTGGGTACGGAAAGTATTCAGACCCCTTTAAATTTTTCACTCTTTGTTTCATTGCAGCCATTTGGTAATTTCAAAAAAGTTCATTTTTTTCTCATTAATGTACACTCTGTACCTCATCTTGAATGAAAAAAAACTCAGAAATGTAGAAATTTTTGCAAATTCATTAAAAAAGAAAAACTGAAATAAAACATGGTCATAAGTATTCAGACCCTTTGCTCAGTATTGAGTAGAAGCACCCTTTTGAGCTAGTACACCCATGAGTCTTCTTGGGAATGATGCAACAAGTTTTTCACACCTGGATTTGGGGATCCTCTGCTATTCTTCCTTGCAGATCCTCTCCAGTTCTGTCAGGTTGGATGGTGAATGTTGGTGGACAGCCATTTTCAGGTCTCTCCAGAGATGCTCAATTGGGTTTAGGTCAAGGCTTTGGCTGGGCCAGTCAAGAATGGTCACATAGTTATTCTGAAGCCACTCCTTTGTTAGCTTTGTGCTTAGGGTCATTGTCTTGTTGGAAGGTGTACCTTCGGCCAAGTCTGAGGTCCAGAGCACTCTGGAAGAGGTTTTCATCCAGGATATCTCTGTACTTGGCCACATTCATGTTTGCTTCAATTGCAACCATTCGTCCTGTCCCTGCAGCTGAAAAACACCCCCTAGCATGATGCTGCCACCACGTTTCACTGTAGGGATTGTATTGGGAAGGTGATAAGCAGTGCCTGGTTCTCTCCACACATACCACTTAGAATTATCACCAAAAAGTTCTATCTTCGTCTCATCACACCAGACAATGTTGTTATTTCTCATAGTCTGGGGGTCCTTTGTGTGATTGTTTTTATTTAGCAAACTCTATGCGGGCTTTCATACACTCGTGGTCAAATAACTATAACTTGATTCTGGCAAAAATAATAATAAATCAAAAATCTATGAAAATGAACAAATGAAAGGCAGACATTGCTTTTCAACCATGCTTCCACAATTTTTTTTTAAACAAATAAAACTCATGAAAAAGGCCTGGACAGAAATGATGGTACACTTAACTTAATATTTTGTTGCACAACCTTTTGAGGCAATCACTGCAATCAAATAATTCATGTAACTGTCAATGAGACTTCTGCACCTCTCGACAGGTATTTTGGCCCACTCCTCAAGAGCAAACTGCTCTAGTTGTCTCGCGTTTGAAAGTTGCCTTTTCCAGACTGCATGTTTTAGCTCTTTGTAAAGATGCTCAATAGGATTTAGGTCAGGGCTCCCAGAAGGACAATTCAGAATAGTCCAGTGTTTTACTCTTAGCCATTCTTGGGTGTTTTTAGCTGTGTTTGGGTCATTATCCTGTAGCAAGACCCATGACCTGCAACTGAGACCAAGCTTTCTGACACTGGGCAGCACATTTCTCTCTAGAATCCCTTGATAGTCTTGATATTTCATTGTACCCTCGACAGATTCCAGACACTCTGTGCCAGATGCAGCTAAGCAGCCACAGAACATAACAGAGATTCCTCCATGTTTTACAGCAGGGAAAGTGTTATTTTCTTGATATGCTTAATTTTTTCGTCTGTGAACATAGAGCTGATGTGCCTTGCCAGAAAGTTCCATTTTTGTCTCATCTGTCCATAGGACATTCTCCTAGAAGCTTTGTGGCTTGTCAACATGTAGTTTGGCAAATTCCAGTCTGGCTTTTTTATGATATTTTTTCAACAATGGTGTCCTCCTTGGTCATCTCCCACAAAGTCCACTTTGGCTCACACAACGACTGACGGTGCAATCTGATACTGATGTTCCTTGAGCTTGAAGTTCATCTTTAATCTTTTTAGAAGTTTTTCTGGGCTCTTGTTACCATGCGTATTATCTGTCTCTTTCATTTATCATCAATTTTCCTCCTGCAGCCACGTCCAGGGAGGTTGGCTACAGTCCCATGGAGCTTACATTTCTGAATAACATGTGCAAATGTAGTCACAGGAGAATCAAGCTGCTTGGCGATGGTCTTATAACTTTTAACTTTAACATGTTTGTCTATAATTTTTTCTCTAATCTCCTGAGACAACTCTTTCCTTCGTTTTCCCTGGTCCATGTTGATGCACACCATGTCACCAAACAGCACAGTGAGTATCTGTAGCCCTCTATACAGGCCCACTCACTGATTTAAAGATTGTAGACCCCTGTGATGCTAATTAGTGGACACAACTTGATTTAACATGTCCGTTTGTCACATTATTTTCAGGAGTACCATCATTTCTGTCCAGGCCTATTTCATGATTTTTATTTTTTTTAAAATTCTGTGGAAGCATGGTTAAAAGCAATGTCTGATTTTCATTTGTTTATTTTCATAGATTTTTGATTTATTATTACTTTTATCAAGTTATTTCTGTGATGATTGTTGGTTTTTCTGTCATTAAATGAGGGGTACCAACAATTTTGACCACGTGTGTATGTCTGGCACTGAGGAGACGCTTCCGTTGGGTCACTCTGCCATAAAGGCCCGACAGGTGGAGAGCTGCAGTGATAGTTGACTTTGTGGAGCTTTCCCCCATCTCCCTACTGCATCTGTGGAGCTCAGCCACAGTGATCTTGGGGATCTTCTTTATCTCTCTCCTCAAGGCTCTTCTCCCACGATTGCTCAGTTTGGCTGAACGGCCAGGTCTAGGAAGACTTCTGGTGGTCCCAAACTTCTTCCATTTAAGGATTATGGAGGCCACTGTGCTCTCAGGAACCTTGAGTACTGCAGAAATTCTTTTGAAAGCTTGGCCAGATCTGTACCTTGCCACAATTCTGTCTCTGAGCTCCTTGGCCAGTTCCTTTGACCTCATGATTCTCATTTGGTCTGACATGCACTGTGAGCTGTGAGGTCTTATATAGACAGGTATGTATCTTTACAAATCAAGTCATATCAGTTTAATTACACACAGCTGGATTTCAATGAAGGAGTAGAACCATCTCAAGGAGGATCACAAGGAAATGGATAGCACATTACGTAACCCCATTACTCTCGAGGGTTGTTTGCATGTTAATGACCGGGCCAATTTTTACAATTCTGACCACTGTCTCTTTATGAGGTTATAACTCTGGAACGCTTCAACGGATCTTCGCAATTCTGAGACTGTTTTCTCATGACATATTGTACTTCATGTTAGTGGTAAAATTTCTTCTATATAATTTATGAAGAAAATGGAAATATGGCAAAAATTGTGAAATTTTGCAATTTTCTGCCCTTAAAACAGAGAAATACTGTATGTCACACAAAATAGTTACTTAATAACATTTCCCACATGTCTACTTTACATCAGCACAATTTCGGAAACAAAATTTTTTTTTTGTTACGAAGTTATAAGGGTTAAAAGTTGACCAGCGATTTCTCATTTTTACAACACCATTTTTTTTTTTAGGGACCACATCACATTTGAAGTCACTTTGAGGGGTCTATATCATAGAAAACACCCAAAAGTGACACCATTCTAAAAACTGCACCCCTCAAGGTGCTCAAAACCACATTCAAGAAGTTTATTAACCCTTCAGGTGCGTCACAGGAATTTTTGGAATGTTTAAAAAAATGAACATTTAACTTTTTTGCACAAAATATTTACTTCAGATCCAATTTTTTTTGTTTTACCAAGGGTAACAGGAGAAATTGGACCCCAAAAGTTGTTCTGCAATTTGTCCTGAGTACGCTGATACCCTATATGTGGGGGGGACCACTGTTTGGGTGCACGGCAGAGCTCGGAAGGGAAGGAGCGTCGTTTGACTTTTCAATGCAAAATTGGCTGGAATTGAGATCGGATGCAATGTTGCGTTTGAAGAGCTCCTGATGCGCCTAAACAGTGAAAAACCCCCACAAGTGACACCACTTTGGAAACTAGACCCCCTAAGGAACTTATCTAGATGTGTGGTGAGCACTTTGGACCCCCAAGTGTTCCACAGAAGTTTAAAAGGTAGAGCCATAAAAATAAAAAATCATAATTTTTCCTCAAAAATGATCTTCTCGCCCCCAATTTTTTATTTTCCCAAGGGAAACAGGAGAAATTGGACCCCAAAAGTTGTGCAATTTGTCTAGAATATGCGGATACCCTATATGTGGGGGTAAACCACTATTTGGGAGCATGGCAGAACTCGGAAGGGAAGGAGTGCCATTTGACTTTTTCAATGCAGAATTGGCTGGACGCCATGTCGCGTTTGGAGAGCCCCTGATGTGCCTAAACAGTGGAAACCTCTCACAAATGACCCCATTTTAGAAACTAGACCCCTCAAGGAACTTATCTAGATGTGTGGTGAGCACTTTGAACCCCCAAGGGCTTCACAGAAGTTTATAACATAGAGCCATAAAATTCAAAAATCATATTTTTTTCCACAAAAATGATCTTTTCACCCCTAATTTTTATTTTCCCCAAGGGTAACAAGACCATAAAATTTATTGTGCAATTTGTCCTGAGTACGATGATACCCCATATGTGGAGGTAAACCACAGTTTGGGTGCATGGCAGAGCACAGAGGGGAAGGAGCGCCATTTGACTTTTTCAATGCAAAATTGGCTGGAATTGAGATCAGACACCATGTTGCGTTTGAAGAGCGCCTGATGTGCCTGAACATTGGGAACCCCCCACAAGTAACCCCATTTTGGAAACTAGACTCCCCAATGAACTTATCTAGATGTGTGGTGAGCACCTTGAACCCCCAAGTGCTTCATATTCCACAAACATGATCTTTTAAACCCCAACTTTTAATTTTCCCAAGGGTAACAGGAGAAATTGGACCCCAAAAGTTGTTGTCCAATTTGTCCTGAGTACGCTGATACCCCATATGTGGGAGAAAACTACTGTATGGGCACATGTTGGGGCTCGGAAGGAAAGTAATGATGTTTTGGAATGCAGACTTTGATGGAATGGTCTGCGGGCGTCATGTCGCGTTTGGAGAGCCCCTGATGTGCCTAAACAATGAAAATCCACACAAGTGACCTCATTTTAGAAACTAGACTCCCCAAAGAACTTATCTAGATGTGTGGGGAGAATTTTGAGCCCCCAAATGCTTCACAGAAGTTTATAACCTATAGCCATAAAAATAAAAAATCATATTTTTTTCCACAAAAATGATATTTTTGTCCCAATTTTTTATTTTCCCAAGGGTAACAGAGAAATTGAACCCCAAGAGTTATTGTGCAATTTGTCCTGAGTACGCTGATACCCCATATGTGGGGGTAAACCACTGTTTGGGCGCATGGCAGAGCTCAGAAGGTAAGGACTTTTTCAACTCAGAATTAGCTGGAATTGAGATCAGACGCCATGTC
>VIAB01025242.1:5860-24677 GCA_009801035.1 Oophaga pumilio | reverse complement strand
ATATTGTCCAAACTGTTGTTAAGTGTTTGTGAAGTGCCAGATAGATATTTTTGTGGACATTTTTGAGAGTATTACATTACAGGCAACAATCCCAAACCACCGCAGTCAGAAGCAGTAGAACAGAGCACCAGCGGCACGGCAGCGGTCACCACAGCAGCACCAACCAACGATCACCACAGCAGCACCAACAAACCAACCAACAGTCAGCCGAGCAGGGAACACTGCAAGTGTAATGTGAAAAACACAGTCAGGCAGGTGCAAGTGTGTCACACCTGCCTGAGTGACTTTTACATTCTAATTTATACTTACAAAGTGGAGCAGACTGTGGACCCAAAGGAGACAACGGTCAGCCGAGCAACCAACGGTCAGCCGAGCAACCAACGGTCAGCCGATGAGGAAACACTGCAAGTGTAATCTGAAAAACACAGTCAGGCAGGTGCAAGTGTGTCACACCTGCCTGAGTGACTTTTACATTCTAATTTATACTTACAAAGTGGCGCAGACTGTGGACCCAAAGGAGACAACGGTCAGCCGAGCAACCAACGGTCAGATGAGCAACCAACGGTCACCCGAGCAACCAATGGTCAGATGAGCAGGAAACACTGTAAAAGTAATGGGTTAAACTGTCAGGCAGGTGCAAGTGTGTCACACCTGCCTGAGTGACTACTTTGACATTCAGGACACCGGACAGCTCAGGGAGGACATCGGCCATCACATCAGAAACGCTGGAAAAGTAATGGGAAAAACACAATGACAGGCACCATAGTGTCACACCGACCTGGTGAGTTAAAGTCAATACTCACAGTGTGTTGCACAATTGAAGGGGCAAACTGGACTCCGATCATCTGAGCAGGAAAACACTGAAAATATAAGGACAACGTACATATATCAAGTCAAATAAACTGAGCACATCATGCATTTGTAGCAAACCAATCACGTTGCAACACCACAAAAAATGCAGACTGCATTGCATAAAAAGCTATTGAAATAAACTTATTATATTGTATTGAAGAAAACCAAACGTTTTGCAACACAAAGACAGAGTCCAGACTGCATTGCAGGACATCATACAGATCCAAAGTGAAAGAAATAAGGACATAAAACATATTACAAATTAAGGAGACAATTGGACAGCGTAGATACTCACACCCAGCGTGTTCACATCCAGAGTTGTAAACTTCCTATGTACACTCCACCCTTTTTTATAATCCTGGGAATTGGGAGGGATTAGGTAGGTGCTGAAATTCTGCTTCTGGGCATGCTCAGTGTGAAATCTGCACGCGCACCAAACGCAGGCATCTGCAAGGACCTTGCGTACCAATGCGCACCCATAGAAAGCAATGCGTTATTTGTACGCACTCATCCACATGCGCATGGCTGCGCATATTTAACAACCCAAAAAATACAACATGTTGCGTTCTGAGGGCGCCGAAAAACAACGCACGCGAACGCATCCGCAGACATACTGACGCGAAAGCATGTCCCTGCGTTCACATGATAGCAATAGGTGTGCAAAACGCATGCAGATAGGTACGCAGCCTACGCTGCATTGCAAAACGCTAATGTGATACCAGCCTTACTCCGGGGTTTCTGTGTAAATCTCTAAAATACATGATTCAGACGGAACCCTAGATGGAAGATTCCCTATAATGAGGCAGATGGAGACACTGTGGACGCCGTCTGACCTGTGATCCGGCGGTGTCCGTCTTTTTAGGATTGCAGAAAAGTGCAACGGCTAAAATTTGGGCACTTCTGAAAAGGACACCGCTGAACAGAGGCCAGACGGAGTCCAGAGTAACTCTGCTGCCTCATTATAGTGTAAAATGTCTTATTAGCCCTTAAAAAAAATAAAAACCTGGGGCTAAAACAGCATTTTAGTGGTAAAAATGTAATTCTTTTTTCACCGCTCAATGGTATAAAATTCTGTGAAGCACATGTGGTGTCAATATGATCACTGCACCCTTAGATGAATTCATTGCTGGGTGTAGTTTATAAAATGAGTTCACATATGGGGGGCTTCTGATGTTCTGGCACCTCAGGGGCTCTGCCAATGTGACAAGGCACCCTCAAACCAGGAGCTACTTTCATGCGCTATAGACAGTACTACAAGCACAACTGTCATACTGTCCATTCAGCGTGGATGGCCTGAGGACAAGAAGGAGGAGAAGGACAGCATGGTCAGTCATCCTCTTGGTGAGGACACAGGAGTCTTGCCTGTTAGCAGTCTGAGTTTATGTTACACTGCCTTTCCCTTGACCCTCACATTCTCAAAATTTTGGGTGACTGGTTGATGACACTTCTAGACCCACGCTTCAAGGATAACTTTCTATCTCTTATTCCCGAGGCAGACAGGTCTACTAAAAATGGTGCAGTACCAGAGGGCCCTTGTTGTGGAATTATTAAAAAAATTCCCATCTGAAAATGCTGGCGGCAGAGGTCACAGTTCGTTTGAAAACCAAGGAGTACAGGTGAGAGAGACACAACTCCAATCCAGCAGAGGCAGGGGAACACTGGCAAAGTTCTGGGAGAGTTTTCTCAGACCCTCCCATCGCACTGCCCCTGAGGCACAGGGTACTCTCACAAGGAGTGCAAAGTTTGGGAATATGCTGAGGGAGTACCTTGCTGACCGTACCAACGTCCTCCGTGATTCCTCTGTGCCTTACAATTATTTGGTATCCAAGCTGGACACGTGGAATGAACTGGCTCTCTACGCCTTGGAGGTCCTGGCCTGCCCTGCCGCTAGCGTTTTGTCAGAGCAGGTATTTAGTGCAACTGGTGGAATTATAACTAATAAGAGCATTTGCCTGTCAACTGAAAATGCTGACAGGCTGATTCTTATAAAAATGAACAAGGGCTGGATTGGGGCAGACTTCTCTACATCACCGAATGATAGCAGCGTAACATAAACTCAAATCAAGTGTCTTTATTGGAAGGTGTATTACCATGCGCCTCTTCACACCCACACATGGGTATATGCTTCCTGGTTTGGCCTATTTGCAGTTGTCTTCCTTCTCCTCATCCTCATCATCCACCACCACTAGATCACCAGGGTGACCGTGGTCCGTGATGCAACAGCCAGGTTATTGTGTTAAAGGGTGTTTTTGATGCCAGTAAAAAAAATGTTTACACATTATGTTGATGTGTACCCCCAGGAGGAAATGTTTGTCAGCCCATACACTTACTGTATGGGTGTTACACAAGTATAGGAGACCTGCTCCTTTGTAATAGGATCAGATTTTTAGGAGGCCCTCCTCCACGTCTCTTCCAAGGGGTATTGGGGCAGGCCTTGCATTCACTGCATAAGCAAACAGTATGGGAGACCCACTTCCTAATAATGTTAACTTTAGTGGTTGGTCAGCTTCAACAATTCAATTCTCCACTGCCAGGTCTTCAGCCTCAACACTGCAATTGTCCACTGCTGGGTCTTCAGCCTCAACACTGCAATTGTCCACTACAGGCTCTTCAGGCTCACCACTGCAATTCACCAATGCAGGTTCTTCAGTCTCAACACTGCAATCATCCACTGCTGGTTCTTCAGGCTCACCACTGAAATTCACCAATGCAGGTTCTTCAGTCTCAGCACTGCGATTCTCCACTGCTAGTTCTTCAGGCTCACCACTGCAGTTCTCCAGTGCATGTTCTTCAGCCTCCACACTGCAATTCTCCACTGCTGGTTCTTCAGGCTCACCACTGCAATTCTCCAATGCAGGTTTTTTAGCCTCAGCACTGCAATTCTCCACTGCTGGTTCTTCAGGCTCACCACTGCATTTCTCCAATGCAGGTTCTTCAGCCTCAACACTGCAATTGTCCACTGCTGGGTCTTCAGCCTCAACACTGCAATTCTCCAATGGCGGTTCTTCAGCCTCAACACTGCAATTGTCCACTGCTGGGTCTTCATCCTCAACACTGCAATTCTCCACTGCCGGGTCTTCATCCTCGACACTGCAATTCTCCAATGCAGGTTCTTCAGCCTCAACACTGCAATTCACTGCATAGGCAAATAGTATGAGAGTACCAACTTCCTAATAATGGGAACTTTGGTTTCATGTGGCCACCCTGTACGTCTGTTCAAATGGGTTATTGGGGTGCATGTAACTTTGGGGCAGGGCAGGCCTTGCATTTAATGCATAGGCAAACAGTATGGGAGTACCAACTTCCTAATAATGGAACATTGCTTTCTGGTGGCCCTCCTGTACGTCTCTTCAAAGGGTTATTGGGGTGCATCCAAATTTTGGGCAGCCCTGCCACTCACTGCATACGCAATACCAGTATAGGAAACCCACTGTTTAATAATGGGAACAACAAAGCATAGCTGACTGCTGGCCCTTTAAGAATAGTAAAGGCAGCCTGATGGCTTTATAAAAATAGGCTTTGTGACTTTCTGAGTGCCTCCTTCATAAATGAAACAGGATGTGTCTGATGATGTGTCACACACCACATGGCCAGATAAGGTTGTTAAATGTTAAAATGACATTTCCCTGTGAATGCATTTGTGTTGGTTAAAAGCAATGCTAAAGTTGAAAAACGCAGCATAAATGCTACGTGTGAACATAGCTCAAGGGGTGGAGGAGAATTTTTGCTTTGGGCTATTTATTTTGCCTTACATACAAATCATTACCCTAGAATGGATGTTCCTTAACATATTTCCCAGTAAAATCCATTTTGGTTTAGTTTTTGTATGTTTTATTGTGCGCCTTTAAAAGTGGTGTAAGACTCTGACAACATTGTCCACAGCAGTGACCTGGAAGTCGGAAATGCTTCCAGGGGTCTTCCCCATGATGTTCCCATGTCATTTAAGCACTGTTCCCATCGATGTCCACCATTTTTAGACCCTAAAAAGACCCCCGGGGGGGGCCGCGGCAAAAATGCTCGAGTTTCCCATAGACTTACATTGAGCTCGTTGCTCGGGTCAAGCACCCAAGCATTTCAATATGCTCGACCTGAGCAACGAGCATTCGAGCATTTTAGTGCTCTCCCATCACTACTTACAATCTTTGTGTAGTCCTCAGTCTTGGAGAAGCGCACAAATGTCAGACATCCATGCCCACTCTTCAGTTGTTATGTGCGTAGGCTGCTTAGAATACCGACGGGCATGTTGGAGCTGGTATTCGACAACTGGCCTCTGCTGCTCACAAAGCCTTGCCATCATTCATGTGCAGTGTGGAGTTCCAGCGCATGGTGATGTCGCACATCAGTCGGTGAGTTCTCACTTGCATGCACTGCCAGAGTGGCGGCATCTGTAGCCAACTTGCGGAAATGGACATTGATGCAGCATACGTTGACTAGAAGCTCTGGCAAATTTGGGTAGACTTTCAAAAAACACTGAACTACCAAGTTTAGCACTTGGGCCAAGCATGGTATGTGTATGAGCTTGCTAAGCTTCACCACTGCCACCAGGTTTACATCCATTATCACACACGACCACGCCTGGTTGGAGGTTGGATCTGTGCGGCTGCATAAGTTGCACCAATGGTATGACAACACTAATGCACTGTAACTAAATAACAGCTCCATAAAATAAATATGCAATAACAGTGCTAAGACCACTATGTTATTGCTATACAATGAATATTTCTATTTCAGTCTTCCTTTTAGCAGTGTCATAGTAGCCGTTGCAATTGCTAACATGCTGCACTCCGTAACATCTGGTCATTGTTTTATATGTGCTCCAGTTACAGAATATGGCAGCAGGTTCTAATATAGCCATCTGTGGATGTTTCTTATATTTATTGTCCACATACTTCTCTGTTAGCAACCACAACGTCAGAGTCTCGATCACAAGTTTTGGCTCTTGGGGAACAAGTTTTACCATCGTTTCATTATTTAAAGTGTTTTTTTTTTTTGCAATACCATGTGGGGTGCGGAAGTTACCACAGTTTGCAAAAGTTTGTGACACTAGGGTGCACTCAATTAACCTCTTGTTGGCAGCGGATTATTCAGGATACTCTCCAAGCATGTGACAACAGAGCTTCTTTATTCAGGAACAATATATGATAAGCTTAAAAGATCAGGAATAAATCAATTGCGTGTCTCTATCTGTGCAGCATCTACAGCAGTCTGCTTCTCTCATACACAGACACAAGAAAACAGGAAATACAGTCACATGCTCTCGCTGTGTGAGCCTCTGGGAGTTTTTTTTTAACTTTATAAACAACATACAAACCTAGCAACTAAACACTCATAGACAGGAATGGAGTTGTTGCACCAAACATATTCCAACACCTCTGCTTCCTCATAAAGTGGTATAATGTGGTGCACTCCAAACAGTCCAGAAAACAGGGATGACACAGGGGCAGTTGCAAACATTTACTTGTAAGAATGCACAGGCACATCCAGATTAATGGTACTTGAACACAGGTTATGTTCTTATGCAGCAATCACAGTTACTGACCAGTGAGGTGGTGGTTCTCAGACAGGGCCCTGGTACAGTTATATATATGGTGCAGGGATTTCTCAGATCCTCTTATCTGCATGCACTGTAGATTCCTTGACCACAACTATCTGAGACCTTGCTTCCTCATAGATAGGAGCTATGGCAGCTCTCCCATCTGCTTCCTCTGCTTCTCCCTAGTTATAATGTCTCTTTCCCTACACTGCAAGACCTAGAACCAGGTCATTTGGCCTAACCATGTGACCTTATTTCCACATAAAGAAAGCAGAGCTGCTTCAGTAACTCTTTACTACCACCTAATGTCAGAACCTAAGTGCATCACTTTCTACATTACCTGCAAAAGGAAATTTAACACATTACAAACATGATGAGGTACCTGAGAGCTCTGTTATAATTTAAAGATACATATAGTACAACTTTCGGGTCATTACATTTTCACTATGGCAAACCCTGGTATAATGTGTGCGACGCGCAGTACGTAGGGAACCCAGTATACTGGGCATGGTTCAGACCTTTCTGGTCATCGGTGGTGGCTGTGCTCTTCCTCCTTTTCATTACAACAGCTCTTTGTGCTAACCTACGTTTTCATCTGATGAATTTGCTCTGCCGTTCCCTCTGGAACAGGGAGAGCTAAATCTCCTACATGTTGCTGTGTGTGCTTTCTGCTTTCCTCTGAATGAACTCTGCACTCTGCTCAACAGTGGAGATGAGCGAACTTGTTTGAAAATGTTTACCAATCTCAAATCTGGCACAAGCGTAGCACATTCGGATTTGAGTCGAGATTCCCAAGCATTTCTCCTCATAGTCAGCAAAATTCAGGCACAGTTTGATAAATGATTACGTTTCCACCAATGCTTTTGTTAGGACTTTGGCTAGGATAGTGGTGCTGTATGATGAGCTGGGGGGGCATGTTATATGAGGAGAGGTGGTATGCATAGCTCAAAGGAGCAGCGGAGTGTAATTTGTTGTAATTAACTTAATGTGTGTACATTCCGGCAGCCAATCAGGGTGCAGAAAGCATCCACAACGTCTAGACACAAGGGCTTCTGTCATTGGCTGCCAAAGTCACATGTCCTTCTCCATATAAAAACCGGACCTGTTGTTTTGCTGGCGCCGTTTTGTCAGTGTAACAGCGCAGAGAGGCTGCTCCTGCTGCTGTTGCAAGTTGTCATATAGTTAGATAGGATCCTGTCCTGTGTGAAATCAACCTTCCAGCATCTAACTAGTTTGTGCTAATAGTGTTGTGCAGGCAGGAGTCCACATTGCCTAATCCAAATTGTGTGGACTAATACTGTGTTGCAGTCAGGACGTCACATTTCTTAATCAAAATCATTTGGGCTAATATTGTGGTGCTGGCAGTAGGCCCCATTTCCTAATCAAAATTGTTTGTGCTAATATTGGGGCGCAGGTAGGAGGCCACATTTCCTAATCAAAATCATTTGGGCAAATATTGGGATGCAGGCACCAGGCCCCATTTCCTAATCCAAATAGTTTGAGCTAATATGAGGGTGCAGGTACCAGTCCCCTTTTCTTAATCAAAATCGTTTGAGCTAATATAGCTGTGCAGGCAGGAGGCCCCATTTCCTAATCAAAATCATTTGGGTTAATATTGGGGTGCAGGCACCAGGCCTCATTTCCTAATCAAAATAGTTTGGGCCAATATTGAGGTGCAGGCACCAGGCCCCATTTCCCAATCATAATAGTTTGGGCTAATATTGGGGTGCACGCCCCATTTCCTAATCAAAATCGCTTGGGCTAAAATTGTGCAGAAAATAAATACCGATTCCTAATTTAGTGAGAGATGACTGACAAGTCTTGACCTAGGATTGTGAAACAGCAGGTTAAAAGAGGGGAAGGGTTCATCCAACATTAGTGGGAAAAAGCGAGGTCGTGGTGGAAGGGGGAATAGGCTTGGTGTTCGATGTGTACGTGTGTTAGGTGGTAATGTTACTGAAAGCTCTACTGAACAAACACCAGCTCATGCTATCCAAAGACAACCGACAACATCTGTTACTGGACCGGCTACTCGACTCTCTTTCTTTGGCAGCCGCACAGCGGTACGCCTTGTTGATGAGGGCCAGAAAGCATATGTGCTCCAGTGGATGGCAACTGATGCATCAAGTGGCCTCGCCTCCTCTTCTTAACATCACACACAGCACAATCATGCTTGTTACCCCTTGGCCACAACTTTCCAACCACCCAACTGACTGTGGGGAACCACAGATGGGCGAGTTTGCAGAGCTGTTCACACATTCTATTCCATTTGCATCAGAGGTCTGCTTCAAATATTCACAGAATCCAGAGAAAGAAAACATCTGCACCGATGCCCCAAATTTTTTGTAGTTGAATCCGGGGTGCCGGACAAAGTAGGGTCCAAGCAGAATTCAGATCCTCATTACCAGACGATAACACCCGGGGGTGATCCTGATGAGACTCATACCTGAGGCGCACGCGGACTGTACTGTGGTGTCAGGGAATGAAGAGCAGGAGGGTGACTCTCAGGGTGAGGGGTCTGAGAACAGAGAGGATGATGATGAGGTTGTAGATCCCACTTGGTGTGAACCTAGAGGTACACAGCTGAGCAGCTCAGCAGAAGAAGGGGAGGGGGAGGAAGATGAGGAAGCTATGTGACGGATTGCCACACAGACACGTAGTGATGCAACCTCGACAGGCACTGCATCCTCAGCCACAACTCTGGCTGTGGCCTGCAGTGATTTCGAGTCTATAGTTTGCAAGGACGGCAAGGATTGACTAGTCTGGGCCTTTTTTGAGACTGCAAAGAATGACCCAACATACGTTATTTGCCAACTTTGCGAAAAACAACTCAGTAGAGGCAAAAATTGCAATAATATGACTACTATATGCATAAACTGGCACATGCGAGATCAGCATGCCTTAGTCTGGGAATCTCACTGCACTAAAAAGCAAACTAACGGGCCTCGGTAACCACCAGCCGTCCCATCAACCGCATCTGCTACTTCTTCCTCCTCCATCACCATGGCAAGTGTTTACCCCCTACAGTCTGAGTGAGTGAGAGCCTGTCAACTGTTAATGAAGTAGAGATGCCTGCTGTTTTTGTTTCACCAAGCACATCACATCTTTCTCAATCCACCATAACATCTCCGCCTGCACCTCACTCACAGTCCAGCCGTTTGTCATCCTCACCCTACGCCACCCTCTCTCAGCACAGCAGCCAACCCTTGGTCCCACAGTTTGTGGTCATGTAAAAGAATGTTTTCTCCTACACATGCCAAAGCTAAGAGCTTGAACTCCATGATTTCCAGTCTGTTATCAATGGAAATGCTGCCTCTTCACCTGGCGGATACAAATGGTTTGTGAAAGCTGATGCTCGTCGCAGTCCCACAGAAGCTGTGTCTGTGGTACACCAGCATGTCGCAGACAAAATCACCTGTTCTCTGAAAAAATCTATGTCTGCCATGGTGCATTTCACTTCTGACACCTGGACATGCAAATATGGGCAGGGGCGTTACATGTTACTGACTGGTCACTGGGTGACTCGGGTTGCTTTGCGAGCAGGCGGGCAAGGGGCTGGAATCCCCAAGGCTTGCGGGACAAACCTCTGTATCTAACACTTCCTACACTGCTTCTGGCTCCTCTACCTCCTCTAGAGCCTCTACCTGTGGCCTCAACCTCTCTCTTTTAAGACACACGTTCCAACAGTGCAGAGAGAATCGCCCACCTTCATACTGTGCAGCCAGGGTTCACCGCAATCAGGCAGTGTTTAAATTAATATGCCTTGGAGATCGCAGTCACACAGCTCAATAGTTGAGGACAGCTATCCAGGCACAGATGAAGGACCTCTGCACTCTTCTGCACAGTTTCAAAATGGCTACTAAGATGGATAGCACTAATGAAGCCGTCATCAGCATCACTGCCTGGTCATCTACATGCTGGAGCACACTTTGAAAATTCTGCGTGAGGTGGTGGTCCCAGAGGAAGTGGTGAAAGCAGAGGAGGATGCGGAAGGCATAACAATATCTCTAAGTTCCAGACTGTTGTCGTACAGACGGGTGCCATGGGAGGGTTGATTACAGCGATTGAAGGGTGCTCATTATACCAGACAAGCTGTTACTGAATGCGCAGGAGCAGAGGAACAAACAGAGGAAGACGAGGAATGATAGGTGATGGGCGTGCAACAGTCAGGAGATAAAGAGGATCATTATCCTCTCTCTGTTGTTCGTGGTTGGAGGGAGGACGGAGGAAGCAATCTTGAGTGTTACCCCGCCACCAACATACCATGGACTTGGACCTCATGGAAGCACCCAACACATGAGCGCCTTCTTGATGCACCATGAACTCTAGCACCACCTATTGGAGGTAGCAATCCTAAAAGTCTATACTGACTATATAAAGAGCCTTGTCACATGACTGTATTCAGGCAGTACAGAACATACTTGGTCTCCTTAAAGAGAACCTGTCACCAGGTTAAAAGTGGCCACTTTTTGGCCTATAATATTCTTGCTGCTCCCCAAAGTATTCAAAATGTTTCTTTCTTTAATTTTTTTTTTAAATCCATCATATGGTCCCAAAGATGTACCTTTTTATTTAGTGCAGCTTTTTATGATCTTTAGCAAGGGGGCGTTGCTTATAGGGTAACAATACAGCACAGCCTAAAAGTACGCCAGCACTCCCCCAATCACGCACCCCAAGAATCATGTGAACAGCATCTCTTGATAAAGACCGTAAAAATTAGCAGCAAACAAAAAGATCCATCTCTCTGGAACCAGATGGCAGATTTACAAGAAAAAAAAGGCAAAAAACCCAGAATAATCAGGTGAGCAGTAGCAATCCATTAAAAGGAAAAAGGGACACTTGACCTGGTGACAGATCCTCTTTAAAGGATTGATTTTGACTTTTAGGGTTGATACTTCCAATAGGTGGCACTAGGGACCCAGCATTAAATGTGATGTCCCTTTCTAGTAAATCTTTGTCACTTAATGCAGTTTGATCTGAAAAAAACAGACTGCAGTATACTCACCATCCTAGGTCCACTGGTGAGTCTCCATTGCTGTTCTTGATGTCAGACATTGGCTGTGGTGCTGAAATCATGTCAACAGTGCCACAGCCAATCAGTGAGCTTAGTAGCTCTGTCAATCTAGACAGAGCCCCCGAGCTCACTGATTCTCTGCTGTGTACTCTAACTGATGTCAGTGGCACTGCCAGACACCAGGAGCAGCAGCGGAGGCTCACCAGTACAGTGAGTAAAGAGCGTTTTGTTTTATTCTTCTATTTTCTTTTTAATACCAAACTGCGCTGGGGGATGACGATTTCCTGGAAGTTTCCGACCCCTTTAAACTGAAGTATTATTTGATCAGTATTGATATCACACCCTAGAACCACTTTAAAAATTAAAAAAATAATCGGATGGCAAGATTAATTGAAAGTCACAGCAAGGTAAGTAAACAAAAGAGTGATGGAAACGGTGCGAAACAGAGAAACCCCTTTTCATCTATTGGTGTAAAACGCAGACAGGTTTATTTTTATTTATTTTACTCACTTAGGCCTCTTTCACACATCCGTTGTGCGCCTGACGGCGCCCTTCGGCATTTTTTTGTCCAACCGCATCCGGCGAAATGTAATGCCGGATGCGTTTTTTTTTTGCATTGACTTTCATTAGCGCCGGATGGCGCCGCATGTCAGTGCGTTGTATGCGGTTTTGTCCGGATCTGGCGGAAATGTACATTCCGGCGGCCGGACAAAACACAGCATGTAACGTTTTTTTTTTTTTGCCGGTGTCGCCTGATGTCTCCGGGCATCAGAAACCATCCGGCCAAAAACCACATGCGGCGCATCCAGTTTTCTGATGCGGCGCTGCGGCTAAATGCTGGGGGCGCCGTCAGGCGCACAACGGATGTGTGAAAGAGGCCTTATATAGCGCTATCATATTCTGCAGCACTTTACATACATTATCATTAATGTCCCCATTGAGACTCACAATCTAGATTCCCTATCAGTATGTCTGTGGAGTGTGGGAGGAAACAGGAGAACCTGGAGGAAACCCACGCAAACACGGGGAGAACATACAAACTCCTCGCAGATGTTGTCCTTGGTAGGATTTGAACCCAGGTCCCCAGCGCTGCAAAGCAACAATGCTAACCACTGAGTCAGCCTTTATTAATACACTAAGCATACCTCAGTGATGTGTGGCCTTACCCTATAACATTGCAGAAGTATATTCTTTCTATTATCATCCCTTATAGTCTAAGGTTAGCGTTTCTGTGCGCAGCGTATCATCTGCATGCGCAAACGCATGCAAACACATGTTTGCGCTGCGTTTTTTATCCACATCATCTTACACATGACGCCAAAAAAAAGCCGTGTTTGTATGCGTTTTTGCATGCGGTTGCATTGTTTATGCGCATGCGTTCGATATTTCCAGGTGCTGTAATCAGTTCCGGGACATGCGCAGTCTGAAGTCCTCATGCGCATCGAACGCATCCATGCGCCTGTCCTTGCGTATCAATGCGTTCCCATAGACAGTAATGCGTGTTTTGACGCACTCATCCGCACTGCGTATATTTGGCGGATTTTTGATGCTTCAAAAAATACAACATGTTGCGTTCGCCGGACCTTGCCGCACACCGAGAAACGATGCATGCGTATGCAATGCATGCGGATGCATACAAACTCATGTCCCTGCGTACGCCATGTTAAAGATAGGTACACAAGACACATGCGGATCTATGCGTACAGACGCAAATGTGAAACCAGCCTAAGCTTTTGATGGTTATTGGGATAATTTCCAAATGACTCCTCTCTGCGGTATAGAGATGATATTAGGTCGTCCAACACCTGCAGCTCTGACCATTGTTTTACAGATATCACAGGATGTAATAATGTGGAATATAGATCTGCTTTCAGACTGCCGCCCACACATTCAGTATCCCTTCAGCCTTTACTGCAGAGACATCCCATGTAATTTACTGAGCGCTCAGCTATCCCTACCAGCTATCCAAATCCCGTGTTACCATACAATAAAACTGCAGTCTTATCAAAGAAAATGTAACTCCTGGACATTTCGGTGGCTTATGTTACATGAAAATTCTAACTATATTAAGCCGAGTAGTATACATGAATGTCAGCAGCACAGCAAATCAATTATGGTGCAAGCAGAGAGGGTGCGGATACTCCATCATTACTGCACGGGGTGTCGGGCCCCAGACTCACAGTCACACAACCCAGGGTAAATGGCAGAGAACCGCGGCACTCCAGCAGCTACAACATAAAAGATACCTCTATTCCATCAATAAAAACAGCAATGTTGCCACTAACAAAAAGGCTTTCTCAGCTAGAAGAGCCTAAAGAAAAACAGCAAATAGAACGAAATAATGTATCACACTATAACATTTAGAACATTTATATCTTTACACATTATTTATTTGATCCTTTGAGTGCAATCTGTTTTCTACAGGTTCTTTTTCATCACAAAATAAAATTTGCAGTGAGTTTTTTCTTAATGCCTGACTTCAGTTTCCAGCTTTGCGCTATCTGGAGCCCTATTAACCCCTTCACAACCTTGGGATTTTCCGTTTTGGCGTTTTCGTTTTATTTATTTTTTTGGCTCCCCCTTTTTTTTATTTTTCCATCAATATGGCCGTGTGAAGACTTGTTTTTTTGCGGGACGAGTTGTACTTTTGAAAAAGACAACAGATTTTTATCACATAGTGTACTGGAAAATGAGAAAAAATTCCAAGTTACCATGTTCACTAAATCCTAAAACTGACCTGCCATTATGATTCTCCAGGTCATTACGAGTTCGCAGATACCAAACATGCCTAGGTTCTTTTTTAAGTGGTGAATGAAAAATTCCAAAGTTGTAAAGAATAAATAAAAATGGCGCCATTTTCTGAGACCTGTACCATCTCCATCTTTAGGGATCTGGGGCTGGGTGAGGGCTTGTCTTTTGCGCACAGAGCTGACGTTTTTATTAATACCATTTGGGGTAGATATGATGTTTTGATCACTTGTTATTGTATTTTATTGCAATGTTGTAGTGGACAAAAAAAATGTAATTCTGACGGTTTGATTTTTTTTCACGTTACACTGTTTACTGATCATATTCAGTATTTTTTTATATTTTGATAGATCAGGCATTTATAAATGCAGCCATACCAAATATGTGTATTTTTGCTTTTTTTTACTGTTTTCTTTTGAATGGGGCAAAAAGGGGGGTGATTTGAATTTTTATATTTTTTTTATATTTTTTTAAAAACTTTTTTTTTTACTTTTTACTTGCTTCACTAGTCTCCATAGGAAACTTGAAGCTGCGCTATTCCAATCGCCTGTGTTACTGGCGACTTGGCGGCACTCATAGCAGGTCGGCAATGACAATCACAGGGGTTCCTGTAGAACCAGGTTGTCATGCCAACCCATCAGCACCCCGTGATCATGTGACGGGGCGCCGATGGTTGGGGCTAGTGACACCCTTCAGGCATCGGCATGTTAAATGCTGCTGTCAGAGATTGACAGTAGCATTTAACATGTTAAAAGCTATGAGTGGGTCACATTTACACCCACGGCTGTTAGGGACAAATGTCAGCTGATCAGATAATGTGGTAATGTGCTTGAAAACTTGCGGGCTCAGGGCCAGGGCCTGCATGAAAGAGGGGGAAACGACCTATACGTCATGGGTCGTAAAGGGTTTAAACGGAATCTGTCAGTAGGTTTTCATTATGTAATCTGAGAGCAGCATAAAGTGGTGGAACTGTGGAAGAGATCCTGATTCCAGGGAAGTTTCACTAACTGGGCTGTGTTTTACTGTTTAAAAAAAAAACAAAAACATTTATCAGCTGGGAAATTATCACAATAGGCCTATGTGTCTCATGCCATCTAGCTCAACCCCGCACCCAAAACTGATTAGCAGCTTTCCATCCATATACTATGTTTACAGAAAGCTGCCAATTACTGGTGTGAGTGGGGTTACGTAGGGCTCAACATTCCCAGCTCTGCTAAATCTGCAGTAGAGAATACTGTGATTCTATAACAACTGCTCCATACAGTATACTAAGTGACACATTGCTGGAATTAGGGTCTCTGCTCTTACATTATCCTGCTGTCAGATTACATAGTAAAAACCTGCTGACAGATTGTTTAGCTTGAAATGCATAGACCTGTGTCCTGTCTTTTTTTTTTCCTTAACCTCCCTGTTTCCCTCCCATCCTCCTTTATTTTATTAATATGATTTGATCTTGCAATTTTAATCTTTTAATTTTTTCTTCCATATTACTCTTTGCCCAATTGCCGGTCTGGAGTCTGTGCACCGGATAATGTTGATGGAGGCCCCCTTTTCCGCTCTCCATGAGCTGAATATTCCCTTATCCCTTTCCCCTTTGTGTATTTAGTGTTTAAACAACTCCATATTCCTCATTTGTTATAATAAATTGTTACTAAGAGCAAACTCAGAGGAGAGAAAACCTCTTATAAAAAACATCTCGGCGCTGTTGTCGTATTGTCTACCTGAAGGCCCATTTGTTCACTGTCACTGCCCATCCAATATTTGGGAGCATGGTGGCACGACCCTCAGACTATTTTCCTTTCTATTAGCTTTTGCATCACTCTCTAGTTTTAAGACTTGGGTAGGTTCTTGTTACTTTTTGTATTTTCGATATTTAGTGTTCCTATGACGGCAAAACTGAAAAGTCATTATAACGCATATCTCATAGTTTAGATGAACCCTCTAATGCTTCGGTTATGTCCCTTCTTTATGTTAGTGTTGTAATATTAATAGATTGCACTCTGTATATTACAGTATGTATTCATTATACCAGGTCCAAGTAAATATAATGGTTACAAATTGCAAAAAGGGAACAAAATCTATTTTGCAGGCCGGTGATGAGGCCAACTCTTCCGAATGATTTATTAGACCCAGGCCATTGCCTTCAATGTTGTACGGTCTCGTGTATGTGTAATTATCATACATCATAAATTCCAATTAGTCACAGGCAATTATGCAGCCATCTACCTCTGTTCTGCAGATACTGTCAGCGGCTCATCTCTGTGTCCAGCTCATTATCGTTTGTGTGCTGCTCCTTTCTCAGTCTACTCTATCTTGTCATCATGTTTGCTCCTCAGCTCCCGGCTTGTCTTCTCTAATATCTGCCTGTGTTTATTTTTCAGTTCCCACCTAAGGTCTACTGTCTGAGAGCAATCCCATTACTCCTGAAATAAACCTCATTTATCACTACAGCTGGCTGTCGACCCCGGCGGCTAAGTATGCACCTCATTATATATTTAATTAATATATGTATGGTATATCAATTAAATATACAAATATATATATATAGAAACACACACATATATGTAAATACAGCGGGGAAAAATAAGTATTTCATACACTACCGATTTAGCAAATTTTGCCACCTACAAAAAATGGAGAGGTCTGGAGTGATTCCCAGTATTATTGCCCTATGTGCCCATCCCGGTCAGGCCTTTGTGTCACCCCTTGTTTTGAGATCAAGTTCCCATTATTAAATTGACATGAAAAATAATATTTTTATCAGTAAACCACATTTTACCCCATTTTACAATTAATAGCAGTACTAGATCATCACATACAGTGGGGAAAATACACTGCCGATTTTGCAAGTTTTCCCAGGTACAAAGAATAAAGAATGGAGAGGTGTGTCATTTTTATTGTAGGTACACTTCAACTGTGTGAGACAGCATATTAAAAAAATGCATTTTATTGCATGGAATAAGTATTTGACACAATAGAAAAACAGAACTTAATATTTGGTACAGAAACATTTGTTTGCAATTACAGAGGTCAGATGTTTCCTGTTGTTCTTTGCACACACTGCAGCAGAGATTTTGGCCCCCTCCTCCATACAGATCTTCAGATCTTTCAGGTTTCGGGGATGTCGTTGGGCAACATTGAGTTTCAGCTCCCTCCAAAGACTTTCTATTGAGTTCAGGTCCGGAGACTGGCTAAGCCACTCCAAGTTCTTGAAATGCTTCTCACGGAGGCACTCCTTAGATACTCTGGCTGTGTGTTTTGGGTCATATTCATGGTGGAAGACCCAGCTATGACCCATCTTCAATGCTCTTACTGAGGGAAGGAGGTTGTAGGCCAAAATCTTGTGATACATGACCCCATCCATCTTCCCTTCAATACAGTCCAGTCATCCTGTCCCCTTTGCAGAAATTCCCCCCAAAGTATGATGATCCCCCACCATGCTTCATGGTTGGGGTGGTGTTCTTGGGGTTGTACTCATCATTCTTCTTCCTCCAAACTTCAAGAGGCATTGATACTAAAATGTTCTATTTTGTTCTCATCTGATATGACCTTCTCCCATGCTGCCTCTGGATCATCTAGATGGTCACTGGCGAACTTCAATGGGGCCTGAACATGTGCTGGTGTGAGCAGGGGGGCCTTGCGTGCCCTGCAGGATTTTAATCCATAACGGCGTAGGGTGTTGCTAACAGTAATGTTTGAGACTGCGGTCTCAGCTCTGTTCAGGTCATTGACCAGGTCCTCCCATGTAGTACTATGCTAATTCCTGACCTTCCTCAGAATCATCCTTACCCCACGTGGCGAGAACGTGCATGGAGCCCCAGACGGAGGAAGATTGACAGTCATTGACAGTCATCTTGTGCTTCTTCCATTTTCTAATAATTGTGCCAACAGTTATTGCCGTCTCACCAAGCTGCTTGCTTGTTGTCCTGTACCCCATCCCAGCCTTGTGCAGGTTTACAATTTTGCCTTTGGTGTCATTAGACAGCTCTTTGGTCTAGGCTATGGTGGAGAGTTTGGAGTGTGATTGATTGAGTGTGTGGACTGGTGTCTTTTACACAGGTAATGAGTGCAAACAGTTGCAATTAATACAGGTAATGAGTGCAGCATAAGAGGGCTTCTTAAGGAAAAACTAACAGGTCTGTGAGAATCATAATTCTTGTTGGTCGGCAGGTAATAAAATACTTATTTCATGTAATAAAATGCAATTTAATTATTTTAAAATCATACAATGTGATTTTCTGTTTTTTTATTTTTAGATTCTGTCTTTCTACCTACCAGACAGAGAATAAAAGGTATGGGAGGAGACAGTCCTCATCTCATCTGTGCTTTTAAATGACAGGCATACTCTTTAGGGTTTTATTGAACCTTTTCACAAAGCCGTCGGTTTTAGGATGGTAAACCAACCTCTTCAGTTGTGTAATTTGCAAAGTCTTACAAAGTTCCCTCATCACCTTACTCATAAAGGGTGTTCCTTGGTCGGTCAAGATCTCCCTCGGTAGTCTGTCTGGGCAAAGGTGTGGATCAACTTACAGACTATACGTTTCGAGGAGTTTCTCAGGGGAACGGCTTCTGGATACCAAGTAGAGAGGAAACTAAGAGACAAGAAGCGCAATAGGGTCTTATCCAATGGTACAGATAAATAAGAGATGTGGAACCACTCACCTGGTATG
>VIAB01025241.1:20623-31195 GCA_009801035.1 Oophaga pumilio | reverse complement strand
GCCGTACACACACTGTATACGCCGTACGCACTACTCTCACACACTGTATATGCCGTACACAGCGCACACACACATTATATACACTGTACGCACCACACATATACACACACTGTATATGCCATATGCACCAAACACACTGTATACACCCGTACGCACCACCACACACTGTATACGCCGTACGCACTACATACACACATACACACTTTACGCCGTATGCAGCCTCTTATGCAGCCTCTTGCGTGGTACCACCAGCGGTACACAGTCGCCGAATGATTCACTGACCGCCGCCATCTTTGTACAGGAGGAGCGCATGCGCAGTTTTAAAGAGAGAGTGGATATGTGGGTGAGCACATGGGGGGGGTGGGGGGTATTCTCAACGCTGCAAAGCCTGCCCCCATCATGACATTACGGCCTCCATCTAGTTATGAATAGCCATTGAAAAACTAAGGATATCCATGGGAGAACATGAAGCAGAATATTCATCTAGTCTCCAAAGCAGGAGCAGATTCTTGTAGTCGATCCCCACTGTGGCTCTCAGAAGGGATCAAAATTGGAAATCCAGTCTTTATAATGTCCATATGGTCAAAGCGAGCATCCAAAAGGGGGATTAGTTACTGACACAACTCTGTTAATCTAAGGTTAGTATAAGCGTTTCTTCTGCTTTTTTAGGACCACTTGTTCACATCACGAGGAAGACAAATGGCCTACTAGAGGATTCAAGGTTTGACAGCCATAAGACAGGGCTATCATATTTTGCAGCCACGATCGCAATCTGTACTCTGTATACAGCGGTTTTATGTTGCACTTGCCTATAAAGGGTAAACTGAGCCTTGAATGCATGGGGTAAACCTGTAGGAGAAAAGGATTTAGAACAAAAGTATAAGTAGCTCTCATGATCCAAAGGAAAATATTTGCCAAAATTCCCAGTTTTAATGATAATTCCAGCAACCAAACTGCAAAAAAGGTACATGTGCCACCCCAAAATGGGTGTCTGAGGCTGTTTAGGGCTGTTTCCAAGGGTGGTGCTTAAAATATCTGTTTGGGACATTATAATGTTGGCAAGGAAACTGCAACTACTACTTAAGGGGGCTGTCCGGGACTTAATAAGTGATGACCTCTTTTGCATTGTTGTATGAAACCAATGGGGTCTAACATCCCGCAATCTTCTCCATCAGCTGAAAACTGATCTGACAGCAGCTGGATATACGTGATGGATTGAGGTGTATTTCAAGGGGTTGGGGTGTCCGGGTTTGGACTCCTATTTATTTCATATTGATGATCTATCCTGAGAATAAATCATAGATTGTTAAGCCGACTGTCAATCAGCATGACGCAGGCAGTCACCCCCCACCAACAGAGCAGAGAGGGGCTCTGTTGACTTGTCATCTGTGCAAGCCGCTGAATTATCAGCTGGAGCAGTCTGTGCCTGCTCTGTGCCGGCAGAGACCGGCGTCGGTCACGACAGGCAGGTACCTGCCTGTTAGTTTTAGGCCCAAAGTAAAAAAAAAAATAGCCCTGGATCATCCCTTTAAGGAAAACAAGAGTAAATTTGAAAGTAGTAAATGAACCCAGAGATGAGAGTTTAGTTACTTTCACAGGCAATATATCATGTCGGTGCCAAAAGGAACATTATTTGGCTTCCTGCGGTTTTACACTTTAGTTATGAGGACTCACCTACCTGCACTCACTGGTTTCATTCTTTCCGCGATGCCAGTCTCTCTTCAGGTATTGACTCGCCAGCCTCTGTAAAGCCTGAAGGTCACAAAAACAGCAAGTTGATAGATGTCCCGTGTCTGGCCGTGGTGTTTATAGGCATATACTGCTTTTTTAGCGCTGCCCTGCCACATTTAGCACTTGCACGTCGTGCACACATTCCAGTACCAGTCTGATCTGTGCCAACGGACACAAGGGTTAGAAATGCTCAAGCAAATATTGGTTCTAGCCAAAAGGGATGTGTGCGTTCGCTGCCAGTAACATAGTTCACACAGGAACACGACTGACCCGTGACCACAAAAATTATGTGGACGCATTTCAGCAAGATGAAAATCAGCTCTGCACACCAGAAACAGGATAACGGATGGGAACTGCAAACCTGATCTACATCTAGAGAAAGCGCAGCAGCTCAGAACCTGCTTCCGCATCCATATTGCTTTATGCTAACAATAAGTTAAATTTGCAGAAATCAACAGATTCACGGTGCTCAAATTGTAGGCAAAATTAATATTTTATTTTTCTGAAAAGCTCTGGTGTCTCAGAGAAAATATACTTTAACAAGTTACCGTAATAACCAGGCCATTAACCCCCTTTCCTGACCATGCACATTTTTGGATTTTTTTCTGTATGTGCACTTTAAAGGGCTGTAAAATTTGATCTCTTTCAGATATTCAAATAATTTTAATAAATACAATCAACGACAAATACATTTTACATTTGTTCCTCATTCCTTAATTATTTTTATATATTGGACACATTTTTTGTGGTGGGGCTAGTAATAGTGAAATGGATTGGCATCAGTTTTTTTTTTTATATTTTTTACTACCGTAATTATTTTCCCTGCTTTTTATTTATGTATTTGTCCATTTTTCTTTTTATTTCACACATTAGGATCATTAAATACCTTTGGGAAGAATTTCAACATTTTTTTCCCCCGATTTCCCCTGTAACCAAGGTTCATGTAATAACCGAAATTACAGGGGAAATACAGCCTCCTACCTGCACAGACAGCAATGCTTTCTGGGTCTCCTAGGATCCAGCAGCTGCTGCTACCTTCCTAGACCCAGCAAGTCCCATATGACTGTAGGAACCAGAGGAGGAAGCGCCGTTTGCGCATCTTATTACTGTATACACAGTCCTTGTAGTAATGTGTATACAGTGGTTGAGAAGGCAAAGACTATAATAAACCGTCTCTGTCTTCTTTATGGGGAGCCCACCTGTGTCCGTCAGTTGGATTCCCCGGTCCCACAGCTACTCTATTATACAGGGGTGTTTTATTTAGTCAATGTAGAGTAGAACATGGACTGCTGGAATGTTTATTGTCTATGGGTGGTCCATAAGTAGTAAAAGATCAACCCAGAGACTAGACTAATCCGGTGCTGCCTCCAGAAGTCTTCTCCCAGTGATGCTGTAGTTGATGGACAGGTCTCTCGCTATGAGAAGCCAGCCAGGAGGCGCACAGGACTAGTCCGGATATTTAAGGTACGGTATATTTTCTATGAAACGCCAAAGCGTATCAGAGAAAGATATACCTGGCTGCCATCGTGCAGCTAGACTCCAATTCATATATGCAAACAGGAATCTGGCACACAAAATGTTGCAATTTATTTGATCAATTCATTGGTATATTTCTCCTATCGCAATTAGCTCCATATTGCCATATATCATACTTACCTCGGCTCATCTGTACCATAATGTACATGTCTAATGAAGGTTGGCGAGACCAAAACGTCAACATTTGTCTATACATAGCTCATTGATCAAATAAACTGCATTATTTTGAGCACCAGATTCCTGTTTCTATATACTGCAAAAGGATGTGATCCGATCTGTGCACCTATTAATTGATGGAGTGCTGTAATTCCTCTACTATGTAGACTCTCATTCATGCTGCTTTAACTTTGGGCAGCATGATTCAGGTGACAGATTCTTTTTAAAACCGGCATTTTATATTACAAAAAGATAATTGGAGTGAACTGTATTAAAAGAAGCGCACTTCTTATTATCCTGGTGCATTTTGAATAGCCCTGAACCTAAGAAAATAAAACGTTCATACATTCATTCATAAACGTGGGCTATTGTTTTCAACAACTTTTTTTTTTACTGCGAATCAGATCCCATAGAGATTAAAAAAAAAAAAAAAAAAAAAAAAAAAAAATCACTTCTGAATTATTGTGGTGCATTCACTACAGCACATGGTGAGAAGTATAAAACCAATGCTACACCAACATAGGGCATATGATCATGACATGTCCGTAATTGTAATCCACTGGAATCGGTGGGGAGGTGCGAGCTGCAGTGATCGCTGCCGTGCACGGTACAGCACACAGAGAGGGTTTCCTGCTCTTCATTTATTTTTTTAACACATAGACAAACTACAGCAACAAGGAGAATATTGTACAGCAGGGCTCAGCTGCCTGGATATGACTCAGTTCTGGAGTGAGGTGAAAGACTTGTTAGAAAGCTCACCACAATTTTCTATGTTTATCTCTGCCTGCTCCTCACCCCCCATAGAGTATAATGGGCTGGGTAACATGACAATGCAGTGAGCCTGCAGCTATCTTCTCTGGGCAAGATGAATTACTACCGTTTTTGAAAAGATGACAAGTTCATGGGGGGGGGGCAGGAAAGACTAATATATCTTATCAGAAAAATCAGGTCCTTCTCCTCTTAACTGTCATAGTTTATTTCTAAACTATTGCATTGGCTTTAGTGATGACAATTCTACCCATACCCTGAAAGTATTACCTACTACCTTTATTTAACTAGGGGCGAGGTCCATGAGAGCCACCTAGCACTTCAAGTGGTAAATAAGTGGGTGGCATGAACTACAGGGTTTTCTATATATTAATTAGGAATATAAGACATATTGGCCCCTGCTGGTGCGGTAACAGTGGAGATGCTGTGAAGGCCTCAATAGGGGCCAGGTTACATTACCAGGAAATAGCTTTCTCAGGGTAGACTTATTTCTAGGTTTAAAAATTTAAAGAGACATCCTGCTTTGCAAACCACATCTCACTGAGGAAACCAATAAACCTTATTCTTTTATCGTCTTATTTTCTCACATGTGGCAACATAACAGAAACTGACATTTATGGGGCTCTAGTAACTGGGACATCCACTCATTTAGTGCCAATGATTCTATACATGATGCTGATCACAGTCCTGAGATTTCCTAGCTTTATACCAAGGTCACAATGTTAAAGGTTATCATCTTTACTTTGGCAACTGGGGATGCCAGCAATGACCCCCCCCTCCAAGAAAAAGGGGGGCTTCACATGCCCTAGTGGAATAATACAGGAACAGTGACTGTCTAAGAGTCATCTCCATCCATTCTGTGCCAAAGTTAGTATGGTTCTCTGCTTTTTCCAGCAGTCTTAGACAAAAAAAAAAGGAATATTCAGGGGTGCAACGGGAATAAAATAAGAGCAAAAAAATAGCCACTTCTGATCTGGTGACAGGTCCCCTTTAGTGTTGTTCTCAATGGATATGTAAGTGCAACTTTTAATGTTGAGAATAGCTCTTAAAGGGGACCAGTCACCAGGTCACAAGTGGCCATTTTTTGCTCTTGGTTTATCCTTGCTGTTCCCCCGACTGTTCCTTTTTTGTTTTGTTTTCAAATCTGCCATACACTTCCAGAGATATGGGCCTTTTTATTCAGTGCTAGCTTCTATGACCTTTACAAAGAGGGAGTGGCTCACAGGGTAAAGACACGCCCCCAGAGATTCCAGTGAGCCACGCCCCCATAGTAAAGAACACAAGATTAAGCAATAAATTAATAAGCCCATAAGTCTTCAATCGTATGGCGGATTTTAATAACACAAAAAATAAAATACTCACGGCAGCTGCGGGAATAAAACAAGAGCAAAAACTAAAACACATCTGACTTGGTGACAGGTTTTCTTTAAATTCTGAACAGGAGTTACAGTATTTAATGTCTGATGACAGAAACACTGAATATAACTTTTTATCAGCACAAAGGAAACATTTGTTTTTTACGCATTTAGCTATAATGTCAGGATGTGATAAACAGACCACAGCTATGTAATAAGGGATTCGTTTCAAGAAAGATGATTTATTGGCAAGTAATGAAGAGCCTACTTTAGGTTTCCTTTGGATGTGATCCATCCGTGATCTGTGTGCCAACATACAATTATTAGTCACTTTTATTGAACTTCAAAGTAGTTTTATTGTGTCTTTTAGACGGATCTGTCCGACGTTAAAGGGAATTTTAATGTGCGTGGTAAGCAGTTTGCTAATGTCACAGGAGCTCTTTATTCATCCCATGGTTTGTGGCTGCTCTTCTGTGTGCTGGCTGATATGTAAGCACCACCCTGTGTTATATTCATGGCATGCGTCCATCGATCTGTTCCCTAATGTTTATCTACAGTCCAATGGAGGTGACACTGGCCGCAGAGACTTATTGTAATTTAACCCCATTTACTTTAGAATTTCCGCTCGAAAATCAATAAGTCAGCTATTTTAACCAGAGAAAGCTGTAGCTTTAAAGTGGTTATCCAGGCTCGGGGCTCAAGTCTGCAGTCACTCTATGTGACTGCAGACTTGTGATTTCGCAAAGCGCACAGTACATGCAGCGTCCGGATTCTCCGGTGACAGGAGCAGGTGGTCATGTGACCTCAAGTATGCAATTTGAAAACTTCTGCCCATATTCCAACTATACGTGTTCAGCCTCACTCAATTCACTTGTACTGAGCGAGGCCATGCACGTCTAGTTGGCATGTGAACGCATGTAATCAAATCGCACCCGCCTGCTCCACGCATCAGCACTGGAGAATTCTGACAGTGCACACACTGCACGCTGTGAGGATTCACAAGTCTGAAGTCACATAGTTTGGAGTCATCCATTACTGGATAGTCACTGCTTAATCAATTTAGTGCAAGGCGGAAACACTAACAGTGAGCCACAGGCTGAACTGCTATTCACAATAGTAGGATTCTTATTCTCAGGCTTATGGTACTGGGATATAGAAATATCATATCAGTACAGCATAGGTAAAACAAAAATAAACAAGACCTCATATAGTGACATGTAGATAAAAATGATGGTTGTTAATGTGGGAAGGTAAAAACAAAATAATTGTTAAGATCATCAAAACAAGTGTATCACCAAAAGTGTGATGATTATATACCAATAATATTTAACATATATCTGACAAGATGATTTACGAGGCTTGTAACTGTGACCTCAACTCTGAACTTTAATATTTTGAGAACGTTAAGAAAGTCAGGTAGAATAGCGTTAAAAGCTAGCACGGAAGGTCCTGAATAAGTGCACCTGTATAGATATGTCTAGAGCCAGGCCCTGTGATCAGTTTTAGTCAGTCAGCTGGAGAAGCTGAGCAGAGTGGATTTGTGTTGGAGCTGCAGAAAGCAAAGCCAGAATCTCTCTGAGACTGCACCAAAGTGTAAGTATTACTGGATGCTATAGATGATGGCTGTTTTGGGTGACTGAATCGGCACTAATAAATATTTATTTATACAGCGCCATTAATTCCATGGTGCTGTACATGAGAAGGGGTTACATACGAAGTTATAGATATCGTTTACAGTAAACAAATTTACAATGACAGACTGGTACAGAGGAGAGAGGACCCTGTCATTGTGGACTTACATTCTACGGGATAATGGGGAGGAGACAGAAGGTCGGGGTTGCAGCAGCTCTGGTGGTGGTGAGGCGGCAACTCGGGAAGTGGTGAGGAGGCGGCTCGGGTGGTGGCGAGGCGGCAGCATGATTACTGCAGGCTGTAGGCTTTCCTGAACAGATGGGTTTTCAGGTTCCATCTGAAGGATCCGACGGTGGTGGATAATCGGACATGTTGAGGCGTGGAATTCCAGAGGATGGGGCATATTAGGAAGAAATCTTGGAGGCGGTTGTGCGAGGAACGAATAAGTGTGGAGGAGAGTAGGAGGTCTTGGGAGGATCGAACATTACGTGAGGGAGGATATTGGGAGATTAGTTCAGAGATATAGGGAGGGGACAGGTTGTGGATGGCTTTGTAGGTAAGTGTTCATAGTTTGAACTGGATTCATTGGGGAATTGGAAGCCAGTGGGGGGATTTGCAGAGGGGAGAAACAGGGGAGTAGCGAGGAGAGAGGTGGATTAGTTTGGCAGCAGAGTTGAGGACAGACTGGAGTGGTGCAAGAGAGTTAACGGGAGGCCACAGAGGAGGGTGTTGCAGTAATCAAGGCGGAAGATGATGAGGGCATGCACAAGAGTTTTAGTATATTGAGGGCTGAGGAAGGGACGGATTCTGGAAATAATTTTGAGTTGGAGGCGACAGGAGGTGGTAAGAGTTTGGAAGTGTGGTTTGAAGAATAGGGCAGAGTCAAGAGTTACTCCGAGGCAGCGGATTTCAGGTACGGGAGAAAGCGTGATGCCGTTTACCATAAAAGATAGATTGGGTAGGGAAGATACGCAAGATGGATGAAAGATGATGAGTTCCGTTTTGTCTACATTGAGTTTTAGGAAGCGAGAGGTGAAGGAGGAGGATATGGCTGATAGACATTCCAGGATTCTGGACAGCAGAGAGGTGACATCTGGGCCAGAGAGGTAGATCTGAGTGTCGTCCGCATACAGGTGGTACATGGAAGCCATGGGACTTTATGAGTTGTCCTAGGCCAATGGTATAGATGGAAAAAAGTAGGAGCCCCAGGACAGAGCCTTGAGGGACTCCAACAGAGAAAGGGCGAGATGAGGAGGTAGTGTGGGAGTGGGAGACGCTTAATGTGCGGTCTGAAAGTTAAGAGGCGATCCAGTACAGGGCAAGGTCTTTGATGCCAAGGGAAGAAAGAATCTGTAGCAGTAGGAAATGGTCGACTGTGTCAAAAGCAGAGGACAGGTCGAGGAGGATGGGGAACTGTCTGTTAGCTTTGGTTGTGAGTAAGTCATTAGTAATCTTGGTCAAGACAGTTTTGGTGGAGTGGTGGGGGCGGAAGCCAGATTGGAGGTTGTCAAGGAGAGAGATCGATGAGAGGTGGGAGGAAAGTTGAGCATGGACATGCTGCTCAAGGAGTTTGGAAGCAAACGGGAGCAATGATATGGGGCGATAGCTGAGCATAGCAGTTGGGTCAAGGTTTGTTTTTTTGAGGATGGGTGTGATGGTGGCATGTTTGAAGGCAGAGGGGAAAGTACCAGAAGATAGTGATAGGTTGAAGAGATGGGTTAGGGCTGGAATGAGCGTGTTAGTAAGGTTGGGGAGCAGGTGGGAAGGGATGTGGTCAAGTGCATAGGTGGGATTTGGAAAGGAGATGAGTAAGCTCTCCTACAGTGATGTTGGAGAGGGAGGTTATTTGGGAAGGGCAGAGGTCTGGTATATGAAATGGTTGGGGTGGTGGAACAATAAAGGTTTGCCTTGTTTGGTCAGTCTTATTTTTGAAGTAGGTGGCAAAGTCCTCGGCAGAGATGAGGGGAGTTGGAGGTGGCAGTGATGGGCGGAGGAGAGCGTTGAATGTGCTGAACAGTTGTTTTTGGGTTGTAGGATTATGAAGATACAAGGTTTGTGAAATAGGTCTGTTTAGCAGAAGTGAGGGCTATTTTGAAGGCAAGTGTAGCTTGTTTGAAAGCAGTGAAGTCGTGTTTTCTTCCAAAGCTGCTCCGTGACCCCGGATGATTGTCTAAGTTTTTTTGGTGAGATTTTGTGCCATGCGTGAGAGGGGTGACTGAGTCTATGGCCGATGTGAGGGTGGCGTTACAGAAAGCGGTGGCGCTGTCCGTGTTGTGGATTGAAGATATGGAGGACAGAGGTAGAAGAGACTCAGAGTGTGTGAATGTCTAGGTGTGTGAGGTTTCTGCGAGGATGTGCTAGTGGCTGGACATGAGGGGAAAGGTGAAGAGGACAGGGATGAGAAGTTGAGTAGTTGGTGGTCGGATGGGGGAGGGGAGAGGTTGTGAGAATAGATAGGGAAAAGAGGCGGGTGAAGATGAGGTCTAGTGTATGTCCGTCTGTGTGGGTGGCTGTGGAGGCCCACTGAGTAAGTCCAAAGGATGAAGTAAGTGACAGGAGTTTGGAGGCTGCTGGCTGGCGAGTGTCAGTAGGGATATTAAAGTCATCCATGATGATGGTGGGGATGTCAGCAGAGAGAAAGTGAAGAAGCCAGGTGGAGAATGAAGGCAGAGACTGAGCCAGGTGGTCGGTATATGACAGCCATTTGGAGATTAGAGGGAGAGGAGATACGGACCAAGTGGACCTCGAAAGAAGGGAGGATAAGAGAGGGTGGGGGTTGGATAGGGTTGAAGGAGAAGTTATTAGAAAGAAGGAAACCCACAACTCCGCCATGTCTGTTGCCAGAGCGAGGAGTGTGAGCAAAGTGGAGGCCACAGTAACTCCGTGCAGCAGGGGAGGCCGTATCAGGTCTCAGTGAGGGCCAGGAAGGAGAGGTTGCGGGAAGTAGAGATCGTGGATCACGTGGAGCTTGTTGCAGATGGAGCGGGCAATCCAAAGTGCTCCAGAGAAGCAAGGGGGTGGGGGTCAGTGGCAAAGATTTTAAGTGTGAGGGATTGCAGTGGTTTCTCTTAGTGTGAGAAGAATAGTGGTGAGTATTAGTGGGATATATGAGGCAGGGGGGGCCAAGACTGGTGGATATGTCGCCAGTAGTGAGAAGAAGCAGAGAAAGGGAAAGCAGGTGGGTGAAGGAGTGTGACCGGCTTATATTATATTTTAGTAGGAGAGGTCTGAGGTTAAGGAGCAGGTCTGCAGATGAGGCGAGGTAGTGGGGGTAAGAGAAACGGGGAGATAGTTATTTGGTTCGAGGATGCAGGGGTTTGGGGATAGCGAAGGAGAGTGAAGATTAGCGTAGCAAAAATGGTGAGGGCAAATGTGAGCATGGTTAAAGAGCAGG
>VIAB01025235.1:20639-31496 GCA_009801035.1 Oophaga pumilio | reverse complement strand
TTTCATAGTAATACTTTTTTTTTTTTTTTGCAAAATTTGACTAAAATTAACCCCTTTGGCCCTTTTCTAACGATATTCTCCTAAACATGGACGGCTATGTTGCCCACGCATGAGCGAGTAACTTGGAAAAACACACAAGATCCAAATTGCAACATGGGTCAAATCTCTACTCTACATTTTATCTAGAGGGGATTTATCTCGTGGCCATCTTTTTTCACTTTTTTTTTTTTGTATAAGGCCTATTTCCTCGCTCTAGATCCTAAGTGACAACTACAAGTACTTTGGGCCCTAACTGGATGTGAACATTGTCAAAATGAATTTAGGCGAAATGGAGGCATCTGTAGCTCTGTTCAGATCCTACTCGGCACCGGGGCCACTTTTGCCAACGTGGCATAGTGGCTGGTGGGCAGACACCCGTGCAGATGGGAACATCACATACTGTACGCATCATGACCAACTATAAAATCAGTCAGAGTGAATCAGCTGCTGTGCAGTTACTTTCCCTGGAACCATCACTTTCGATTTCCGTCTATCTGACACACATAGCTTACAGTGAGCTTTTGTGTTGAAGCATTCCTACAGAATTAACTCAACAGCGAGTTACGGCATTGTCAAGGTACAGGATTAACCAGTGATTGGAGGCAGTGATCTGTAAGCACACAAAGCCGACACGGTACATGTGGAGAACATGGCCAGCACAGCCTCGAATCAAATGAGTACAATTGCCGCACACGAGACAAAAAGGGTGCAGAATTCAAGACTGTATTTCTGAAAATTGGAATGTAACTGAGAAATACATTTTTAGATCCCAACTCCTAACCTTTTTTTTTTCAATATCCGAAAAGTACTTCTTGAAATTCCAAATACTTTAAGAAAGGTTCTAAGAAACTTTACAAAATTTACAAATTTATTTGAGATAATTTGAGGTCATTTCTATATACATATATATATTAAAAAATCAGACATTGAAGATTTTAAGCTAATTCTGGAAAGGGTTTCAAAACTGGGATGGAATCCAAAAGTTAGAACATTATAAGTAAACTTGCCAACTTTGCAGAATGTCCATCCAAGAGAAGAGTTTCGAGACACACCTCTTCCTCTGAGATTACCACACCCTTGAATGTGCACTTGGATGCAATCAAAGGGAGACTTTAATGGCACACAGGAGATATTCTAACTCCTCCAGGAGTTTGGGAGGTTTCGCCTTTTTCTAGGAGTCTTCTGGATGTTCTGATTCTAAGTCCTTCATGCAATTGAACATTGAGCCGCAAACAAATGTGACCGGTTGCAATCCATTGGTTTCAGCATTTCTGATTAATCAGCTTTGGCATGCTTGTTTTTGAAGTATGAAATGTTAAGGTATGAATTGATAAACAGGTCACAATTGATTAAAAAAAAGTAGTATTATCTATGGTAAAGTGTTACTTTAAGCTTCTGGATCCCAATGCAAAATCTGTGCTATGGTTCCACCTATCATGTGCCATGGGATCTCATGAAGTGGTAGAGAGGTTTCTTCTAAAATCAGAGCTCGCGTGAGACTTCTACCACCCCAGCATGTATAGAAATAACCAAGCAAAATATCGTATTTTGCAGATTATAAGACGCACCCTTTTTAATAAAATGGTGGTGAGTCTAATAATCCATGCGTCTTATTGCTTACCAAGGGTGGTAGCTCCAGTGAAGCAGAGTCCCAGGGTCGCTGCTGGAGGAGGCAAAAGTGGCACGTTGCTGCAGGCCGTAGGCTGGGATAAGGGGGTGTACCGATGTGTGCCACTGTGGGTAAAAATGGCTGCGGTGCTATGTTGTGTGGGGTCCTCCGCTGGCATTTTGTGAAAGCCCGGAGTCCCTCACATATCCATTAGTGCGATGCAGTGGCCTCCGGTAAAATGGCCGCCGGGGCAGCGCATGCTCAGATTGAGATCTTGTTGCCGAGTTCTCAATCTGACCATGCGCTGCCCCCGGTGGCCATTTTCCCGGAGGCCACTTCATCGCAGTAATGGATATGTGGGGGGCTCCAGGCTTTCACAAAATGCCCGTGGAGCCCCGGGCACCACAGAGCACTGCAGCCATTTTCATCTGAAGCGGCGCACGTCGGAACACTCCCTCATCCCAGCCTGCGGCCTGCAGCAACGTGCCACTCTTGCCTTCTCCAGCAGCGACCCTGGGAACCTGCTCCACCGCAACCGGTAAGGTATATCCACATTATAAGACGCACCCCCATTTCTCACCAAAATTTTGGTAAAAAAGGTGCGTCTTATAATCCGAAAAATACGGTATATGGGATGTATGAGAATTAGAGTCTTGTCATGGAGCGTCAAAAGAATAGACCCCCAAAATTAACACATACCAACAATGAACTTATAGGGGTGTAATTAAGATATAGCATCCAGGGTTAATGAGATGGTACTAGGTGGGGTATATACAAACCTATCAATTCCATAGTATTCTCTATCAATCGCCCTACCTTGCAGTGGAGATTGGCACTCTAATGTTTAGCGATATGGTGCCCCCGCTCAACGTCAGTGTCCCTGAGTGCCCTAATGTGAACATCCTAACTATTGTTCAAATTTCCCCCTACTGTATACAGAGTTCATCAGGGGACCGGTGGGAGACACCAATCTCTCTCCAAGTGGCCAAACAGATGCAGGGTGTTCATTAGGGCACTCAGGGACAGTGTTGCTCACCCATAATGAGGGAGGATCAATAGAGCCCACCAGCGCTGCCCTGACGCTCTACCAGTTATGGCAGCTGCCGGATGTGAACAATATACACAGCGGGATGCCACATTTCTGTCACACAATTTACTGGCCATTGCAAGTCAACGCCAATGAATTGAGTCGGATTTGATCTCCTGTTCTGCCTGATCTGAACAGCTGATCAGTGAGTTGAACTCCCACAAGATCTGATATTGTTGATCTGTACCAAGATTATCAATTCAGACGCGTAAATCAGTAAGTTTTTTTGCCATTTAAATTCGCCAAATTTGTCCCAAAAATTTTTTGGGGATTCATAAAAAGCCTTCGATTACCTGAAAAACTTGTATGATACTATTCTCATTTTCTCACACACTAATCTTTATTGCTGTCCTGTCACACATTACCTGTCTAGTTTATTCCGTGTTTTATGGCCTTTTTTTCCTGTTCCTTTGACTAAGCTGTGAGCTGTGACATCCTCTGTCTATCCAGATTCACCACAGAAAAATGGCTGTTGCATTCCCTGCCTTGACTTTTATACAGGTTATCACTGTCCCTTCTGATTGGCTGTGCTACATCATGTGATATCATAGCAGCTAGGCATTATGGAGGGAGTCTGGCCAAGGTAATGTGACCCTTATCTGGCTGATTCAACCAACTATTTTAGGCGATTCACACAGAAATGTAATTTGCGTTGGATTTGCTCATCTCTAGTGATCAATATAAAAGTAGTGAATAACCCCTTTAACTCTACATTGGACATATTTAAGTCACTTTATTTGGGTGACCGTCTTTCATCAGTTATATAGAGCTGTCCTTCTGGAAAATGGTCAGATGACACTGAGCACTGAGTTGGCCGTTTGTCAATCCATGGTCTGGAGAGCCCGTTCATGCCAAAATGACTTCAACACAAGGACTCGGGTCAATCAGCACTTGACTTCTCACCCACCGGCCTGCCAGGGCTCATAGCTGTGCTTTGACTAACATCTTTGACAGGGATTTGCTCCTGACTCTTTGTCTTTGCAGCGATGGAATGATCATTTCTGCAGTTATCCATGCTTACACATCTGACAGCATGCCACATTGTTACGTAAGTTGAAAAATGAAGATAGTTGTTATTAAGGCAGGATGACTGCACCTCACCAGGATCCCTGCAACACTCCCCTAATGAAATCAGTGATCATTAGGAAGAGCTCGAATGCAATCATTTATCTTAATTAACACATAAACAACATTATTTTTGCATTAACGTCTTTACAAATATCTTAGAATATTGTTTCTGTTTGACATGTATTTAGAAATGTAACAGATTAGAGCAGAAGTTACCAAGATTCCAGATGTTGGGAACTAGAAGTCTCAGCATGAGCTGCCAGCTCTTAAACAGTATCTCCTGCCAGACATGTGTACTTGACAGCAGATGGAAAATTACAGGTTGACTGCTCATACTGTATAGTGTTTGGGTTTTTCTTTATAAAATAACCTGATTCTGTACAACCCCTTTAAGTGCTATTGGAATCCCTGCTTCTTTACTATAACATTCTGAGGTCTTGACATTGCTACTATCGTCATCATCCCTTTAAGAAAAACTGCATCTGACTAAATACTCAGATCCGACAACCTGTAATTTATCATGCTGATGTTTTACCCTCTCTTTGGGACGACACCAGTGCTGCCTGTGCAAGTTCCATTCTGCCCAGCCGTCCATCACTTCGTTACCTACGATGACGTCAGTACTGCCTGTGCCAGCTCCGTCCCCTGCTCCTGCTTCCCGCCAGTCAAGTTCAACGCTACCTGTTATCCCTGCCTGTTCACCTGTTCTGCTGGGCCAGCTTCCATGTGTCCAGGGTCTAACTAGAGGTAGCACCTGCGTCCCCTGGGCATTCCAATCTGACCCTGCTTGAGGGGTCTTACTACGAGGGTCTGGGGCTCGCATAGTCACGCCCCCTTCGGAGCCCCCCTGTCCTTGGACCCGTGGTTCCACAAAAATAGCAATTAACTAATATGCACTGCAACACCTGTGCCTCCACTTCCATTCGTTACACCAGATTTTGCTGGACACTTTCTGTTTTTTCATGTCATGCTTCAGTGTTCCTGTATCCAAAGAAAAAACTTTTGGTCCTTCCACCATCCTATCTTTTTTAGGGATTGACATCGATTCCATGTCAATGGTTTTTCATCTTCCTTCTGAAAAAATTTCAAAATTGCTGTCATTGATTGAAGGTTTTTGCTCCTTCCAAAAAGTTACTCTACGACAGATGCAGTCAATGTTGAGTCTTCTCATATTTGCATGTTGTGTAATGCCCATGGGAAGAATTGTCAACCAGAGCTATCAAGCTTCCCCATCACAAATTTCATATAAAACCATCATTGCAAGCTGATTTGCTGGTCTGGAAAGAGTTCCTCTTGTCCTACAATGGTCACACGTGTTTTCAGTCTCCAGAAGTGACTAATGAGGATCTCTCCCTTTTGTCCAATGCTGCCGGGTCCACGGGTTTCGGTGTTATTTTCGGGGATCAGTAGTGTGCAGAATATGGGCTGGAGTTCTGGATCTCCTCAGGCTGGGTAAAAATCTCACTTTGTTAGTTATTGCCAACTGGGGTTCCTCTCTTCGGGATAGGCGAATTTATTTTTGGACGGATAACATGAGCGTGGTACCCTGCATAAATCTACTGCCATCCTCTTCCCCCCTTGTTATCAAGTTGCTTAAGTTTTTGGTTTTACAGTGTTTGAATTTTAACATCTGGTTTAGAGCTCAACACATCACAGGTACTAACAATGTAATCACTGACTCTCTTTCTTGCTTTGATTGGCAGAAATTTCGGGACTGTCTACCCACGGCCAAACTGGAGGGGCATCCATGCCTGTTCCTTATGTTGCAAGTGGTGAAGAAAGTTTAATGGACCTGGTGAGATCCTTGGTTACCCCATCGACATGGCATTCTTACGGTAAGGCGTGGAGAGAGTGATATAGTTTACTGGGGGACAGACCAGTTTTGTCCTCCCAGGACACTCGTTTGGAAGCCACCATTGATTACCTACATCACCTTCAATCTATGGGAGTATCTGGGGCTGTTGCTCAGAACCACATATCTGGCTTGACTTTTTATTGCCGTCTTTTTGGTTGGATGGATGTTACCAAGTTTTTTATCATTCATCAAGCTATCAAAGCTTGGAGGAGGGGGCACATTTGTCAGGTAAACAGAATGCCAATTTCTTTCAATTTGCTTACCCGTTTGGTTAACGTCACCCCCCGGCATCTGTTCCTCTCCTTTCGAATCTGCTCTTTTATCTGCCGCTTTTGGTATTGCATTTTTCGGTGCTTTACATATCAGTGAGTTAGCTCCTGCGCCAAAGCATACTTTGGGTGGTCTTCGGCATGATGACGTCTCCAACTGTGACGGGGGCCTTCGGATTCGTATTTGTAAATCCAAGACTGACCCATTGGGTCTGGGTTCCTGTGTGTCTTTTTGCATTTTCTGGTCCTATGTGTCCTTTAAATTTGGTTCACAATTATTTAGCTGTTTGTTGCTCTGGCGATGCTTTTTTTCTCCCATGAGGATGGTTCCCCCTGACGGTATTTCAGTTCCAATCCCTCTTTCGTAAATCTTTACTTCGCCTGGGCCTCCCCCCTAGCGAGTTTGGTACCCACTCATTCAGGATTGGAGCAGCTACAGAGGCAGCCCGGGCTGTTTTGTCTAACCCTAAAATTCAGCTTATTGGTAGATGGCTTTCCTCTTGTTTTTCAAGGTATATCAGACTGGATTTATTTCTCCATTAACTTCAGTGTTTGCTTTTTCTGGAGGTGCAAAACCCGTCGTGTGGATTCTTGGACATTCATACATTTTCTGGGCATCACAAAGGGCAGAGCGTCAGCTGGGTGGAAGAGTGTTGTGAACACCTTTAATCTGGCTTCTGAGGTTGGGCTCCGTCTGGTGGCTGCTTCTGGTGGTGGAGCTGCCCTGGCTGACAGAGGTCTCTCACCTGACGGGGATGATTGGTAATCAGGTGTTACTGACTGGGGAGATATAAGTGAGCAGCCTTCCCATAATGCTTGCCGGTGATTTGTTTCTTCCCAGCCTTTTGGAAGTCTGCTGCTCCTGCTGTGCCCTGCATCTTTCAGATAAGTTATTTTGCTGTTTAAATCTGTGGCTTTGGTTTACCTGTTGCTTTTCTCAGTTTTCTGCCTTGCTGAAGTTAGTTCAGCCGGGACCCCTTGCGGGGACCTTTGCTGGACTCTGTGTTCATTTGCCAAAGCCTACTTCAATCTTTTCTGTGGTTCCCGTTCTCTTTTATTTCAATATCTGTTGTTTTGCTTCCAGTGACACCAGAGTTCTGATTTAGTGGGGGAGAGGCCGTGTGGTCTCAATATTTTTGCATATCAGACGTGTTGGAGTTTTTCTAGGGTTTTTTGCTGTATTGCAGACAGTATCCTTTTCTGTCCTGTTATATCTAGACAGCCTGGGCCCCAGCATTTGCTTACTCTATTTTCTGTCTGTGTTTGTGCTTCATCTGCCTCACCGTCAATATATGTTTGGGGGCTATCTATTCCTTTGGGGCTCTACCGAATCATAACAGAAGAGGCCTTGGTTTTCACAGCATCGATGTATTTTGGAGAGTAATCAGAGGATTGATGGATCGCTCAGGCCCTTCCTCTCCCGTAATTTTGGCTGTCCATGAGGGCGGAAATGATCTTTGATCTTTCCACCTAGCTGAACAACTCACTATGATGTGTTCGGATGTTGATAAATTTCATGGCTTCTTCCCAGAGCTAACCCTGGTCTGGTCAGAGGTTATTTCCCGTGTTGCGTGAGATGCAGCTGCTGTAGTGCACTCTAGGCGCATGCTAAATGTGCGCATGTCCCGCTTTATACACTTTAAAGATGGAGTGGTTATCAGGCATCATCAGCTGGAGGGAGACAATTCCAGTCTGATGTTGCCTGATGGTGTTCATCTCACAGAGATAGGTTTGGATATTTTCCTCTCTGGTTTACAGGACAGTATTGAACAGGCCTTGTACCAAATGGGTGGGGGTCGGAGCGCAGTATAAATACTTTGCTCCTCCTTGACAGTCAATTTGTTATACCATAAGAGCTTTGTATGTACGAAGTCGGATTTGCGTCGGGAGTCCAGCTGGGCATATCGATTAGTACCTATTCTTATGGCCAATTGTGCCTTACCGGTTATTTGATAATTATGTGCTGTGCACGCCCCTTTGAATGTGACCGACCTTCACCCATTAAAAGAAAAAAAGTGTTTGGTTAAATATGTGTCTTGTCTTTTATTACATGGGACACTTCGGGGGAAAAAACAAGTTTTTGTGGGTCTCACAAGTCTGAGGGGCACTTCAATCTTTTATTGGATGCACCCTGGCTGGTGTGCCCCATTTACAAGGGGTTAAAGCTTGTGTCCCAATGTTTCTTGCTTCTCCTTATCTCCTCCCTTCCTGTTTGTCATTATGGCAACTTCCCCCTTTTCCTCCTCCCTTTGTGCCCACTTTATAAATGATGTCCCAGCCTCTTCCTGCCTCTCTCCTCACAGCAGTGGGACCTGGAGGCTGTGTTTTTTCCATCCTCCCTCCCTTACCTTTTATTTGTTCACAATGTTTTGATTGATATTCGGTTTTTGATGTTTAAGGCCTCTTTCACACTTCAGTCGTGCGACGTCCGCCAAAGAGTGAAAATGGCGGATCCGCCAGAAAAGTGCAAAAACGGATGCAAGCGGATCACTTTTCTGACGGATCCGTCATGAACTTTTAAACCCGGAAAAAGAAATTTTCTACCCGGAAAATGCCGGTACGCATGTCCGGACCGAGGAGAGAGAGAGAGACCCCGTACAGTTTTGTCAGCATTTTCAATGGTTTTCTAAGGAAGCGACGGATCCGCTGGCGGATTCCGTCAAAGACGGATGCCAGCGGATCCACCGCCCATAGGCGGCCATTATACAATATGATGCGGATGCGGTGGATCCGCCATAGTCCGCCATTTTGGCGGACCAAAAAAAGTTGCATTGGACGTTTTTCTGAAACGACAGACGCCAAATTTTTGGCAGATCCGTCAAAAAACGGACCTAACGGACGACCATCCGTCAAAATCCGTCACTAATGCAAAAAAAATAGCGGATCCGTTTTTTTCACATTTTGATGGATTTTGACTGACGTCGCACGACTGAAGTGTGAAAGAGGCCTAAGTCACAGCGGCCGTCAATTTGTTAAACCATAAGAGTTTTGTATGTACGAAGTCAGACTTGCTCCCGGAGTCCGGCTGGGCATATTAATTCGTACCTGTTCCTATGGCCAATTGTGCCTTACCGGTTATTTGATACTTACCTGCTGTGCACACCCCTTTCACTGTGACAGACCTTCACCCATTAAAACAAAAAAGTGTTTGGTTAAATCTGTGTCTTGTCTTTTATTACATGGGACACTCCGGGGAAAAAAACATGGTTTTGTGGGTCTCACCAGTCTTGACTTTCAGGCTTCATATCTCACCATCTACTACTGCTTGGATTGTGAGATTACTATCATTTTAGGTGGATTTACAAAAAACTAACAAAATAATATAAATTTAAATTTAGATCTTTAGGAGCAAAACAGTAACAATGCAGTGACATGACAAGAATCTGCATAACTAATCATATGCTGAATAGTTACAAGTCACATTTATGTATGAGATAGCCAAGATGATTGTCTATAAAATGATGGTCGTCTCACAATCGAAGCAGTAGTGGATGGTGAGATATGGAGCCTGAAAGTCAAAAGTTCAAAACATTGTTACCCTTTTGCTCTTCAGTGTACATTCCCTTCCCAACCACTCAACTCCATGCAGTTTGTAACCTAGATCTGATTGATAGGAGATTTTTTTGCCCTTTTCAACTTAAATGGAATCTTGCAGAAGTTTTTTTTTGTTATGGAATCTGAGAGCAGCGTAATGTAGGTGTAGAGCAATTAATATCACTGTAGTGGATAACCCTTTAAGAAAAGGCCTTCCATATAGTACATTTACATCATGGGGCTTAAAGACAATATTTTCTGCATTTTTTTTCATATTATGATTTTTAATAACAGAACAAATTAGTAATTTTGCAATACTTGCAGTGGCCTCTAGGGCTTTTTTTAGACTTTCACTTTCAGTCCAGAGATTTCAGCAAATTCCTTCTCAGAGCAAAATTACACTAACTGATAACCTCTATACACAGCTGATAACAAAGGATCCACCAATCACAACAGGTGATGTCATAGCTTCCCTTCTCCTCCTCCTTCACGTTGACTTTTGCACACGCTTATTAGATGCTTCAACACAAAAGAAAGGGTTAAAGTCTTTTTATTGTGGCTAACGTATATGTGCATTTCCTGAAACAACAGGAAGTTAGAGTGTAGAAAAATCCCAGTGGCCGGTGTGAGAATTGCAAGATTACAATACGGATTTGACAAAAAAAATGAAAAAAAAAAAAATACCGTATATACTCGAGTATAAGCCGACCCGAGTATAAGCCGAGGCCCCTAATTTTGCCACGGAAAACTGGGTAAGCTTATTGACTCGAGAATAAGCCGGGTGTATAAACCGCCATCCTGCTGTGCTCCCCCCGTCCTGCTCCGTGGTCCCCCATCCAGCTCTGTGCTTCCCCATTCTCCATCCTCCGCTGTGCTCCCCCCTCCTGCTCCATCCTCCTCTGTGCTACCCTCTTCCTGCTCCGTCCTCCTGTGCCCCCCTGTCCTGCTCCATGCTCCTCTGTGCTTTCCATCCTCCCCCTCGTCCTGCTCCGTGCTCTCCATCCTCCCCCCGTCGTGCTCCGTGCTCCTCTGTGCTTTCCATCCTCCCCCTCGTCCTGCTCCGTGCTCTCCATCCTCCCCCCGTCCTGCTCCGTGCTCCTCTGTGCTTTCCATCCTCCCCCTCGTCCTGCTCCCTGCTCTCCATCCTCCCCCTCGTCCTGCTCCGTACTACTTGTCCTCCTCCATGCTCCCCCCATCCTGCTCCATCATACTCACCCTCCCCGTGCCATGACTGAACGTCCTGGCAATCCTGCGGTGTACCCGGCTTCCTGCAGCTCTCCTGTAATGAGCAGTGACGTAATTCCGCTCATTAAGGCCATGAATATGGACGTCACGCCTATGGGAGTGGCGCCGCATACATATTCATGGCCTTAATGAGCGGTATTACGTCACCGCT
>VIAB01025233.1:14776-26108 GCA_009801035.1 Oophaga pumilio | reverse complement strand
ACGCCGGCGTCATGGGTCGGGAAGGGGTTAAAAAATGTTTCCTGCCTGCATTTTTTGATAAAGAAAAAAGTAAGAAGGGGCACACAGCTTGAGAGGAGGATGAGGTGCAAGCTGAAGCGGATTGATCTGAAACATAGAAGAATGTCAAACAGTTGCACTCTCAATTTGATTGCAAAGAATAGTTAATAAGTAGAAAATTAACACCACAAGAAAATTGATTTTTGTTGTGGAAGGCACAGAATAAAGAAGCGTGTGTGACATTTCGACCCCTTGTAGGGTCTTTTTCAAAGGAAGCTAATGTTGATTGTGACCACCACAATAGCGCTGCAACATGCGCCTCTGCACACCACCTCAAATAGCGCTGGAACATGCACTCCCGGACATCGCACATCAATGCATATTCCCAGCACCTAAATTGGACAGCAGTTTGTATTTGGGCCATTTTGAATCAAATTCAAGAAAATGTACACCCAATTAAATATTTAAATATAATAAATATGAATATTCAATATAATTTATGCACTCATGGATATTTCATGGAGGACAACTCTGAAACATTAAATAAAAAACAACAAAACAAAACCGAAATGGTGTCCAAAATAAGCAAATTTATTTAGAAAATATAAAAGACAATGAAAAGGGAGGGGCAGGAAACCAATGCCTAAATTAGGGCACAACACAGGGGCACTAGAATAAATCAATAAGAACAAAATCTGGACAATATGTCAAATTTGCATATAAGCACAAACATATGCAGTACATGAGGTACAAGTAAAGTGCAAATGCATAAAAAATATATGTGCAAAGAAAAGTATGTGCAAAATGATATAGGATTGGTAGAAAGTGACAAGGTGCAAGTGCATACAATTCAATACCAGTGCATCAATAGTTTGTCACACATAATAGGGGACCAAAAAGGTCTGATGGATCCTGGTAATGCATCAAAAAAAAGATATATATATTGCATAGTGAAGCAATTAGGTAGCTTGTAGTAAATCACAGAGTGCTAATACCTCATGTGCTTCTGGCGTCCCCAGGATGCGCCCACCCCGACACGCGTTTCAGCATTGTCTTTGTCAGGGGTTGGCGTCATCCAGAACAGGGGAGGTATAAAAAGGCAGAGAAGCCAATGGGAGAGGGGCGGGTGTGGAGTGACGCACGCTGGCAAAGATCATTACCAGGCAACCCCACACCACCGGCCCACGTGTCCCACCCGACGTCGCAATCAGCTGATGCGGCACCGAGGGACGCGAGTATGGCGGGCGGAAGTACCCGGAACGCAATACCAGCGTGCATTCCACCCGGCCCACTGCCATTGGAGGAAAAGGTCACATGGTACAAAGGTCCTGACTGATAAATATAAAAAAACAGAATATGATAAAAGAGGAAAGGTGAATAAGTGAATAAATAAGAGGGGAAACAAAATTAAACAAAAGTAACGATAAATAAGAAAAATAGATGAAGTAAAAGAAAAGCACTGGCTTATTAGCGTCCCTCGGTGCTGCATCAGCTGATTGCGACGTAAGGGGGGACATGTGGGCCGGTGGTGTGGGGTTGCCTGGTAGCGATCTTTGCAAGCGTGCATCGCTAGTTTTAACATAACTTTATTCTTTCCTGAGTTATTTACAAGTTTATGACCACTTATAAAATGTGTTCAAAGTGCTGCCCATTGTGTTGGATTGTCAATGCAACCCTCTTCTACCATTCTTGACACACTGACAGCAATACTGCAGAAGAAATGCTAGCACAGGCTTCCAGTATCCATTGTTTCAGATGCTGCACATCTCGTATCTTCACAGCATAAACAATTGCCTTCAGATATGCAGCCTTCCAGGATCTTGCTGTTGGCCCAATCCGAACTGCTTGAGACCCTGAGCATGTGACCTCCAACCACCAATGAGCGGTCATCTCAATTGCATGGTTAGAAGGAGAAAAGCAGGACTTAGTCCCAGGAACCTCTGCTCACTGCTGACTAATGCAGGTTGCTATAGCTGAACCTGGGGCAGCAGCAGCAACCAAACGCATAGCATTAGCCTGAGCAAGACACTGGGACCGATGTCTCCGCTGAGCAGAATCCTCTGCGGCTGAAGAAGAACGCAAGACCGCAGAGAACATGGCTCGAGATGTGCAGCAGCAGGATCTCGACGCCTAACATTACCCTCTTCCTAGAGCCCCCCCTTTGGGCCTCACTATGCTCAAATGCCGCAAGGAGCTGAGGAGCCCGAGCTGAGTGCTCAATAGGTTCCCAGGTCCTGTCCTGTGGGCCATGACCCTTCCAGTCCATCAGATAGAACTTTTTGCCACGTATCAACTTGAATCCAACAATGGCATTCACCTCATACTCATCCATGAACGAATCTGTTGTCCCAGCAGATGACTCAGTAAACCATGACATGTGAACGGGTTTTAGGAGGGACACATGAAAGGTGTTGGTGATACCTAGGCGTGGAGGAAGAGCCGGACGATAGACCACAGCGTTGACCTGTTCCAGGACCTTGAAGGGACCTTTGTAGCGAGGGAGGAGCAAACTTAGTGGACTCTACTTGCAGCCTGATGTTACGGGCGGGGAGCCACACTAAATCGCCAGGGGCAAAATTCGGAGCGGGACACCGATGCGCATAGGCGGAGACCCTCATTCTCTCCTTGGAGGCCCGGATGGCATCCTGTGTGCGATCCCATATGTCACGTGCCTCCACCGCACAGTCTGCCACCTTACAGTCAATTGAGGACACGGGCATAGGCACAGGGACACGCGGATGCTGGCCCTAATTAAGGAGGAATGGGGTCTGCACCGTTGAGTCAGCTATGGTGTTATTAAGTGCAAATTCCACCCACGGTAGCTAGGATACCCAGTCATCCTGCCTGGTGGAGACAAAATGTCGCAGATATGTGACCAGGGTCTGGTTGGCCCTCTCTACCAACCCATTCATCTCGAGATGGTAAGCTGAAGAGAGACAACAAAGCTCTCTCCAGAACCCAGACACGAACTGGGGGCCCTGGACACTAATTTTGTCAGACGTGGTGTAGGCGAAAAGACTTGTTTGATAAACAATACCGCCAAAGTCCATGCAGAAGGTACCCATGGGAGAGGAACCAAGTGCACCATTTTAAAGAAGTGGTCGGTAACTAGCCAGATTACGGTGCAGTTACGGGACTTGCGTAAACCCACCACAAAATCCATCACAACCATCTCCCAGGGCCTATCTGCCACTGGCAGGGGGTACAGAAAACCAGCTGGCCGTTGCTGAGAAGATCGATTCTGGAAACACACGCCCGAATATAGTCTCCAACGTCACGTGCCTTATGTGGCCACCAGAACGTCCTCGCCAGGAGTTCAGATGTCCTCTTGGTCCCAAAATGTCCACCCACCCTGGACAAATGAGCCAAAAAGAAAACCTCCTGTCACAAATGTCTTGTCCGGAGGCACAGACTCTTCGAAACCGGAGCCACAGTTCTCAGGCTCTCTGAAGGGATAATAAGCCGAGGTTCCTCTCCCTCCTCAGATGATACTACGGAACGGGAGAGAGTGTCGGCACGAGTGTTCTTCTCCCCAGAGAGAAAATGGAGGGTGAAGTTGAAACGGGAGAAGAATAGGGACCATCTGGTCTGGCAAAAGTTCAGCTGCTGGGCTGTCTGTAAGTAGATAAGGTTTTTATGGTCGGTGAATACTTGGAAGGGGTAACGGGACCCCGACAGGAGATGTCTCCAATCAGAAAAAGCCAATTCCATTACTAGCAACTCCCTGTCCATGATGGAATAATTTCTCTCCGTCGGTGAGAAGATCTTGGAGAAAAAGAAACAAGGATTCTTCTGACCTTGAGCATCATTCTGAAAGAGGACGGCTCCAGCACCAACGGAAAAAGCATCCACCTCCACGATAAAGGGTTTATCGACATCAGGGCGATGTAAAAAATGTGACTTTATAGACAGAAAGGCCTTGGAGACCTCCTCCACCCATAATTTGGGGTTAGCTCCCTTCTTGGTGAGGGCAAGCAAGGGAGCTACCAAAGTTGAGAAGTGGGGAATAAACTGAAGATAGTAATTGATGAACCCCATAAAGCGCTACACCGCTTTAAGAGAATGGGGTTCTTGCCAGTCCATCACAGCCTGTAGCTTCGCAGGATCCATGGCCAATCCCAGGGCCTAGATGATATCGCCCAGGAAAGCAAAGGACTCCTGCTCAAACACACACTTCTCCAACTTGGCATAGAGAAAGTTTGCCCATTGGAGGTCAAAGACTTTGCAAACATCTCTCTGGTGGGAGTCTATATCTGGAGAGTAGATGAGAATATCATCCAGATAGACTACGACCGATGTGATTATCCCGGAAGATATCATTCACAAAGTCTTGGAAAACTGCAGTGGCATTACAGAGCCTGAAGGGCATCACCAGGTATTCATAGTGGCCACCTCTGGTGTTAAATGCCGTCTTCCACTTGTCCCCCTCACGGATGCTTATCAAGTTATAGGTGCCCCGCAGATCTAATTTTGTAAATACCATTGCTCCCTGCGACCTATCAAAGAGTTCAGAGATAAGAAGCAGAGGGTATTTATTTTTGACAGTTATAGCATTGAGACGCCTGTAGTCTATGCATGGATGTAACTCCCCATTCTTCTTCTGCACAAAGAAGAACCCAGCCCCTGCAGGTGACACTGACTTCCTAATGAATCCTCTTGCCAGATTCTCCATGATGTACTGAGACATTGTCTCCATCTCAGGGAGAGATAATGGATAGACTCGAACCCGGGGAGGCTCAGCACCAGGCAAGAGATCAATAGGACAGTCATAGGGGCAGTGAGGAGGAAGGGTCTCTGCAGCTCTCTTGGAGAATACGTCCGCATATGACCAATAGTGTTTGGGGAGAGAGGATAGATCTGCCGGCACTGCTGTAGAAGCCATCTGAGCGCACTCCCTCTGACATCAACCCTCGCAAGACTCACTCCATTCCAATATTCTCCCAGAGGACCACTCATTATGAGGAGAATGGTAGCGTAACCATGGTACCCCTAATAGGACTTTATCAATACCCTCGAGTATGACTAATAGGGAGATAATCTCCTGATGGGTTTGAGACATGGTGAGAGTAAATGGGATGGTCTGGTGTGTGATCTGTGAGGGCAGTATCAACCCATTCACCACTCGGATGGTCACTTGCTTGGTGATCATCACCAGAGGTATTGCGTGCCGTTGGGCGAAGGCTGGAGACATGAAATTGCCCTCCGCCCTGGAATCCACACAAACCTCTACCGCATGAGTGGATGGGCCTATTGTGAGTGTCCCCTTGAAGGACAATTTGGAAGAAAATGTCACTGTGTCTAGTGAGCCTCCTCCTATGGCTACTAGACGTGGTCGTTTTCACGACCTCTGGGGACATTTGGTGGCAAAATGTCCTGACTGATGACAGATATGACAGATCATGGGTGTACGAGCGATCCAGGACTTGGATCCCGCTCGGGAACCTCAATGGCCTTTTGGGACTCAAATGCCTGATCCTTAGATTCCAGAGGTCTGGCAAAGTTAGGAGCCAGCCGAAATCTCTGTTGGCATTGGGCTCGCTCAAACCTTCGCTCGGAGAAGCGAAGGACGATTTGAGTAGCAACGGATATTAGCTCATCCAGAGTGGCCGGAATCTCCCTGGTGGCCAAAGCGTCTTTCACATGGTCAGCAAGCCCCCTCCAAAAGACCGGGATGAGGACTTTATCAGGCCATTCCAGCTCAGAAGCTAAAGTCAGGAAGTGGATGGCAAATTGACTGACCATGGAGGAGCCCTGTGTCAATGCCAGCAGTTGGAGCGCTGTATCATGGGTGACTCGCGGTCCCAAGAAGACCTGTTTCAGAGTGCTTAAAAACTGCAGAGCACTCTGCACCATGTGATCGTGGCACTCCCACCACCCATCTTGAAAAGTTTTCCCCCTCCCATATGCTAATGTGCCACAAACAGGAAGTTGATATCACCAACCATTCCCAATTTATTTAGGTGTATCCATATAAATGGTCCACCCTGTATTTATCTCTCTCATTGAACAGTATTTGCACCTTCCTAACATACCAAAAAAAGAGAGCACTAAGGCTGGATTCATACTTTGTGGTCATGGTGCAGTTTTTTGCCACATAAAAATTGAAATGTTTTTGCTGCGATTTTCAAAAATTGCAGCAGTGTGTGTTTTTTTGTCATGGATGTAGCAAAAAATGCACTACAACTACAATTTAGCCTACAAGTGCTTCGGGCAACAAAAACACTAAGGCTATATGCATACACTGTCTTTTTCAAGTGGGTTCCTTCTGTAATTCACCTGAAAAAGTGCCATAAAAGTGACATAATGAACAGCAATGTCAAACCAACATTGCTGTGCATATATTCCATCTTCTTTTAACTGCTTAAGGCTTGAGATTTCTTGAACTGATTATCAAAAGAGGTAACATGTTTATTCTTTGGGTGGCTTTGTTTGCAAGCTGCACACTTTATATATGTGCTAGTGTAGAGTAGTAAAGCCACTGCAAAAATTACTGAAAACGCGCCAATGAAGACATTTTAAGAAAATGACCACTGTCATTCTTCTGAAGCGTTTTAGGCTTGCAAAACTCAGAGGCTCCATGAGCATTTTAAAGGGGTTCTCCAAGAATGAGATAAAATGAAGTCCATGATATAATTCAACCTGCAGCCCATTCTTGTCACATGTCAATACAGGATGCAGACAGAAGACATAAAGCTCCCGAGATGTGTGTCTCAGCTAACAAGAGCTGTATCACACATAACTTATCGGATCGACGGGAGCATGGCTGTCATATGTGAAGAAATATATTTCATCAGACATCAGTCTGACAGCATTATACCAGTGCACGAAGATAGACTGTGCCAAACTGGAAAGCAAATAAACAATGAGTAGGGTGAAGCTGAAGATAAACCACTCGATGCTCAGCAAGACACAGCTCTTGACAGTTGACACTTGACTAGGACGGGATGAAATTTGAATTATAACAGCACCATTTTATCTCATTCTTGGAGAACCCCTTTAGATGCCATATGCACATAGCCTAAAAATAGGCCTGAACAGGCGAAGAAAATCCAGGAAGAAAACATATTAGATCTAAGTTCAATACACATTTAAATTCCACTGATTATTAAGCAATAAACAGACAATTTTCTCCACCAAGTATTTATCCAACATGGATTTTTTTATACATTTTTTTTTACTTTTATCTAGCTATTATGTAGTATTACTGGATCTTTTTTTCATTTTGGCTGGCTTAGGACAATGTAAAATATTTATTATTCTGTTAGTGATGTGCAGGCATCTCAGTGACATTTATTGTCAGATATGAAAATTGTATTGCTCTGTATTGTGTAATCTGCTCATTCAATGATTCCATTTACTGTACTGATAATTGAAATAGGTTTTTAAAAGAAAAGTCATTAAACACCATACAGCTCAGAACTGTTTATAAAACACACAAACATATTTCGAGATGTTTGAGATTTCAGATTTTCATTCTGGCCAACATTACAGTTGGTGGTTTCCATCAAAAAATCTATTACATCTATTTTTGATGAGAAAATTGAACTGGCTGTATTCCCGATTTTCTTCTGTTCATCTAGGCTCAATGCATCTGCCACTCATCCTTCAACTTGTAAAAAGATATTTTTGTATTGCTTAATAGCCTGAAAAAAGCTGAATGTGGTTTTATTGTCCTTTTATCCAATTCAACTATTTAATTTTATTGATACAAAGCAGAAGAAGGGCAATGGCATTTAAGTAATAATATAAGACAACTATGGCTTTATGTTTTATTTTTAAATAGCCTTAAATATTTCTAAATGTACTGAATTACAGTTTAGATAAGATGCAGTGCATTCAATTAACAGTTATAAGTCAAAAATTGTATATTAGTAAAGGATTTGCAAAATGATAGAACTGCTAGAGATAAAACACTGAAAAATTATGAATATGCACATTTAATTTAAAAACAAATTTTCTACATTTGTGACTGGACCTATATTAGGCCAAATTCATACATTCTTTTATTTCTTGAGTCTCTCATGGCTTTATGGTCTTATCAGTCCTAGGTTATATTTTTCAAGGGGATTCCATCCTTAAACAAGTCTGAAAAAGTGCCGCAAACCCAACAGAAAACTAAACATGTTCAGTCTTTTTTTACATGTTTTAACAGCTTCAGAGTTTGAAAACCACAAAGAAGTAAAAAGAAGTAGAAAGTTCAGTCTTTGGAATGTCATTGGTCAATGTAGTGTAAAATACAAAGAAAAAACACTGCAAAAAGTAGCAGCAAAATCAACTCCGCAACTGCTTCATGAAAAAGACTGCAGGTGTTTCCGAAAGCAGCTTCACTTAGAAAAACTCGGCAGCTCTGAGTTGGGAAAAGAACATTATGTCTAGATACCTGTTATGTTATGGTAGCTGAGGAGGCAGGAGCAAAAAAACGCATAGGCAGCCTAACATCAGAGAGGTTGGAAACTAATTGGTTGCAGACCCCTAAACTAACCGCACAACTAGAAGCAGCTGTGGAGCGTACCTAATGTGGTCCTAGATGCCTCAGCACAGCCGGAGAGATAGCTATCCGTGAAGATGGAAAGAGGAAAACTAACTGCCCCGGAGTAGACTACAAAAAAGTAGGAAGCCCCCAAACATATAATGGCGGTTAGACAAGATGAAAAAACGAACACAGACAGAAAATAGATTGAGCAAACGCGGGGGCCCAAAACTGTTTAGATAGGACAGCACAGGAGAGAATACTTTCTGCAACCCAGAAAAACCCTAGGAAAAACTCCAACACTTCTGAATCCAAAAAGACTGAGACCACACGGTCTCGACCACCTATATCAGATCTCTGGTGTGGACACGAAGCTACCCAGCAGAAAAATATCACAAGAACTGAGCAAATGAACAAATACAAAAAACGAACGGAGACCAGCCAAAGCCCCCCATAGGGGACCCGGTTGAAGACAATAAGCAATGCACCTAAAAGCAAGGAATTCAAACCACAGTAAAAAAAACTGAAAGAGACTTATCTGAACGCAAGCAGGAGACAGCAGGAAAGCAAGCTGAATTCCAAACTAAACCAGGAAGCACAATTGATCACCGGCGAGGATCATGGGAGATCAGCTCACTTATATCAGGCCAGTCAGTACCACCTGACACCCACTCGTTATCTGCGGGTGTAGGACTGTTGGTATTCAAGATAGGTTCAATACCCTCAGCAACCACCAGAGGGAGCTTCAGCTCCGAAGTTGTCTCCAAAATGTTCACAACACATACCTCTAATATGGTTTTCTCATTAAAAAATGAAATGTTTGATCATTGGTGGCATGACCACTTGGAAATCCCTCAATCACTAAAATAGGAACCTTAACTTACTCATATTTCCTCCTCGCAGCATGACCACAGAGAAGAGGAATTTAAATAAAGAGATGGAAAAGGATGGGTGCTGCTTTCCTATTCAAAATCTATTGGAGTTTCATAGACCGAAAAAATATAGAATTGAGCTCTCTCTTAAACCATTTGTGACAGACTTGGACGGATGTAAATCTAAAACCTTTCATAGCCAATGTGTTTTGTAGTTTTCTATTATTTCTTTTGTCCTCTTAGCACTAACATGTGAAATCCAAGTATTAAAAGATCCAAAAAGTAGTTTGTAATTTCTTACATTTTACTCATTCATAAATCACAAATGTAATCCAGTAATTAAGTGCTTTTCAATATCTAATCAGATCAGGTCTCTGACAGCTCAGAAGTGTTGAAGGATAATGATATTTTGAAAATGTCAGAGGGAGGGTTTTCTTCTTTTTACATAATCTTACATTAGATACTGGGACACTGACAAGCAAAACCCATGTTAAAATGAGAAATTTATTTGAAAGTATATAAGCAATATTCTTATTTTAGAACATGTCTAATATAAAGCAATGGTAATGGACTGATGGTGGGCGCACTAACATGCTCTTAATGCTTCTTTTTTCTGAGAGATTCTCTGCATAATATACAAAAAGGACATCATGTGAGCTTTGTCATACAGCTGCTCTTATCACCCTCCTGGCTTATAAATTAGAATTTCAATATGGACTTGATGACCATTTTATGCCCACAATATTAGTGTATATAATGTATATATTTCTTGGAGGTAGCATAAGGAAAAAAATGTCTCTTATGGTCAACTCCTAAATTCATACATCCAATGACATAACTGATCTATCTAAAGCAATTTATCTCTGCAGCGCAGTTATGAGACAACGTGAACCTGTCCCAGCTCTACAGCTCTTGTGGCATTCGGCAGTTAAGGGTGCCATAACTGGCAATTACAGATAACATCCAGAATTTTAACTGCTCTCCTCCCCAGTCCTGTACCTTTAGTGATGTGAACGTCTAGAATAAATAGAACAGATATTGCACAAAATTATGATCATGTGTGTGGACAGAGAGAAAACAGTCAACGAACATCCCAATTTTCTCAAAGCACAGCTTCCTCGGATTAAAGCAAATATTACAAAATTAGGGCATTTTTATTTTTAGTATTTACTGCAAAATGGTGCAAGTTGAGGTTTACTCCAGTGTAGTCCCTTTGATAGATTAACAATATTTAGAGCCAAAGATGCCATTAATTATATTCGGTGATTGCAACACACTAGAGAAATCTATATTTTTAAAGTAAAGAAATACTTTGTTTCCAACAGAATGAGTATTTGAAGGTCACATTAGTAAAGATCCCTTGTTGACCTCTAAATAAATTGAGATTTAGGAACATTTTGCAATGATACATGGTATATTTTACATAAAATTACAGGATCATAAATGTATTATAAAGTAGAATATTCTCTGTTATAAGCAAAAACATATTTTCTAAATCATAGAACATTTTCTACCATGGAAGTGGGAACATCAGATTACTAGTTATTGTTATTAACACCAGTAACTACTGTAATTGGACACATTCAGTCTCCTGCATAGGAGATGAGAGACTCGGATAGCTATTTTGATATATGTCACATCAAAGAGATTACCTTTGCTGTGTTATAATAGACAAACACTTCAGCAGATGTTCTCCCTTGTCAAGGGAGAAAAGTCTGAAAATGAAGACTACATTATTTCTTGAAAAACATGTGTAAAATATTGTTACCTCCAATTTTGTCTATCCTGACATTATATGCTTTGTGAACATTCTATATTCTGCAATTACTTTTACATTACAGAGGCTAAAGAATGTTTTAATACTTATAGAAAGCTGTTTTGTTAATAAAATACAGTATACTGTTGCAACTTAGTATAACTATTACTGTTGTATGTGCAAAAATAAAATAACTTAAAATTTTATATTAAGTTT
>VIAB01025231.1:0-14423 GCA_009801035.1 Oophaga pumilio | reverse complement strand
CTTCCTACTCTTTTGGGGTCTTCTCCGGGGCAGTTAGCTTTCCTGTTTCCATCTTCAGGGGAAGCTATCTCTCCGGCTGTGACGAGGCGTCTAGGACACCGTAGGAACGTCCCACGGCTGCTTCTAGTTGTGCGGTTAGTTTAGGGGTCTGCAACCTATTAGTTTTCAACCTCTCTGGTGTTAGGCTGCCTATGCGTTTTTTTGCTCCTGCCTCCTCAGCTACCAAAACATAACAATAATAGGTTGCCATGGCGAAGATGATGTCATAATAGGTTGCCATGGCGACGATGTCATAATAGGTTGCAATGATGACTGGTATGTCATAATGGTTGCCATGGTGATGATAATGTCATAATAGGTTGCCATGTCAACGATGTTAGAATGGTTGCCATGGCGAAGATGATGTCATAATGGATATATGTCATGGACTGCTAATAAAATTTTCAACAAAGTTTCAAAAGTTGAGTGTCAAGTTTTATTACTATAATGGGAATATGGGCACAGGACTATGGGATGGAGGATATGTATGATGGGTATATGGGCACAGGACTATGGGATGGAGGATGTGTGATGGGTATACGGGCATGGGACTATGGGATGGAGGATGTGTGATGGGTATACGGGCATAGGATTATGGGATGGAGGATGTGTGATGGGTATATGGGCACGGGACTATAGGATCTAGGATATGTATGATGGGTATATGGGCACTGGATTATGGGATGGAGGATGTGTGATGGGTATATGGTCACAGGACTAATGAATGGAGGATATGTATGATGGGTATATGGGCACTGGACTATTGGATGGAGAGTAATCATTATAATTTGTTATAACTAACCACAGTTAGTTACTATGCCCGGGCAACGCCGGGCTCTTCAGCTAGTCTATATATAATAAACCGAGTGTGTATGTGTATTGACGATGATGTCATAATGGTTGCCATGGCAACGGTGTTGACTATGATGTCATAATGATTGCCATGGCGAAAATTATGTCATAATAGGTTGCAATGGTGACGATGTCATAATAGGTTGCCATGGCGATGATGATGTCAGAATGGTTGGCATGGCGAAGATGATGTCATAATGAGTATATGGGCACAGAACTATGGGATGGAGGATGTGTGATGTGTATATGGGCACGGGAAATTGGGATGGAGGATATGTATGATAGGAATATGGTCACAGGACTATGGGATGGAGGATATGCATAATGGGTATATGGGCACGGGACTATGGGATGGAGGGTATCTATGATGGGAATATGGTCACGGGACTATGGGATGGAGGATATGCATAATGGATATATGGGCACAGGACTATGGGATGGAGGATATGTATGATGGGAATATGGTCACGGGACTATGGGATGGTGGATATGTATGATGGGTATATGGGCACGGGACTATGGGATGGAGGATATGTATGATGGGAATATGGTCACAGGACTATGGGATGGTGGATATGTATGATGGATATATGGGCACGGAACTATGGGATGGCGGATATGTATGATGGGTATATGGGCACGGAACTATGGGATGGAGGATATGTATGATGGGTATATGAGCACGGGACTATGGGATGAAGGATGTGTGATGGGTATATGGGCACTGGACTATGGGATGGAGGATATGTATGAAAGTAAATGGGCATGGAACTATGGGATGGAGGATATGTATGATGGGTATATGAGCACTGGACTATTGAATGGAGGATAATCATTATAATTTGTTATAACTAACCACAGTTACTATGCACGGGCAACGCCGAGCTCTTCAGCTAGTTTTACATAAAGACAGGTGTGATTGCTAGCTCACAGGTACTCAGGACAAATGGTCAATGAAAGAAAGAAAAAAAAGGGAGGGGGGGACATGAGGGATCTCAAGGATTTTTAATATTTTCTATGACAGACGTCTTATCCAAATCGTTCTGTAATATCAATGTCAGATTTTAGTATCCTACATAATTTGGTGTAATCAGCAAAGAATAAAACTGAGACTTTACTCTCAGTCCCATCCACAAGATCATTAATAACAAGTTAAAAAGGTCCTAGCACAGATCCCTGCAGTCCCCACTGTTCTCAGTACAGATCTCTATGGTCCCCACTGCTGCCAGTACAGACCCTTACGGTCCCTACTCCTGACTATACCCCATCACATGAATTTGTCTTCAGACAAATAGAAAAAAACTTTGTTAAAAAAAAGTATTGTAGTTTTACTGACCTGAAAAACACAGCCGTCAGCCATCTTATCACTTACACCGCACCAGGAACGGCAGAAAAAATAAAAGGAATTTTTCACCTGTTGTTGATTTGTTCATTCTGCCTCCCAAAGATCACAGTAAGGCTCGGCTCACATTTATCCTGTGCTCTGCGCTGCGTGCTTACACCAGGGTTTCTGTGTATATCTCTGATAGGTGATTCAGACGAATCAACAGTGGAAGATTCCCTATAATAAGGCAGATGTTGACCCTGTGGACGCTGTCTGGCTTGTGATACCGCGGTGTCCGTCTTTTCAGACTGCGGTCAACAACAATTTTGTGCAAAGAAGGACAACACTGAACAGAAGCCAGACGGCGTCCAGAGTAACTCTGTTGCTTCATCATAGTGAATGGAACCCTCAGTGGCTTTGTCTGAATCATATGTTTCAGAGATGTGGACCGAAACCCGAATATAAGTGCTCAGCGTAGAGTGCAGGATAAATGTGAAAAAGTGCATTAAAAGTGATCCAAGATGTTCTGTACCTGAAAATGGTACCAATAAAAACTACAACTCAATCCACAAAAAGCAAGTCACCACTCGGGACAGTCATCTGTTAATGGAAGTATACGAATTTTCCACATTTCTGGTAGCCCAAAGACTCTGGAAAAGCACCTTGGCTCCCCCCAAAAGAAATCCATAGAAGTTTCCACTCCCAAATACAAAAGGCATCTTCTTCTGAGCCCCACACTAGCCTAAACCACAGTTAGCGTCCACATATTTGCCATTAATGTAGTGAGGAGAGTCACTTAATTTGTGGTGCGTATTCAGAAGCACAAGCTGTGCGCAATGTACTGGGCACCACAATGTGTGGCACTTGTCACGACTCAGCTGTTGGGTGACCTGGGATCAGGGGCTCCTTCCCTGTCCCTAACACTAGGGGGCGCCCTAGCTCACCGTATTGTCCTTAATATTTCTGAAGGTGAAGATGCCAGGGCAGTCACCTTCGCCTTATCTAAAGAATCTGCCCTCTGTCTGTTCCCTTCCCCCACTCAGTACACTGCAGAAAAGATGTGGATTCCAGTCCGCCCAAATAATAGATTTCCAAGACATAGTAGCAGTTAAGTGGTTTCATCTACGCGTTTCAGGGTGAATATCACCCCTTCTTCAGGAAAATACCACATACAGCTTACCGATATAGGAAAGCTATATGTGGTATTTTCCTGAGGAAGGGGTGATATTCACCCTGAAACGCGTAGATTAAACCACTTCTTAACTGCTACTACTTATTGGAAATCTATTATTTGGGCAGTGCGAACTGGAATCCTCATCTTTTCTGCAGTGTATTGTATTTTCAGGTCGTCGACCGACCTGTGGATCCGCCGCAGCCTCTCCTATAAGTGCTTTGACCACCTAACACCAGGTGAGCAGCTTCCTACTTAAAAAGTGCTAACTTACTATCAGATAAGACCCTATTGCGCTTTGTGTCTCCCTTGTTTTATCTATTAGATTGTCTTCCCCCACTCAGGGAAGAGAGGTGCTGTCATGCACCGCAGTACATCAACCCAACAAACAATGCAACTCGAACGAGGGGTAACTGAAAATACCAGGCATACAAATATTCACTCACATATAACAAGAATGCATGAGGAAGTGGAGGACAGAGGAAAACCAAAAGTAAGAGGAGGAGAGGGAATTATCACACTTTCAAAACACGCAACAGTCACAGATAATTCCTCTAAATTCCCCATATAAACACCTCTCCTCCAAGCCATGCAGCAAAAGCTAGCTCTGACATGAGTTTCAATAAGTACCCAGATTATAAAGGGGATGGGAGTGGCCAACCATGCTCAGCTGAGAGTTCAGACTCCCAGAGCTCCCAACATGGCCAATTAACCCCTGTTCTACCAAAATTAATTAACACCATTTAAAAGGAAGGTGAAGTGGTTCTTTTCAGAGAAGGAGCAATCAGACACTGCGGTCTTTTGGCTCCTTCCTGTTGCTGTAACCCCGTGACAGTACCCATCCTTCTACGAGAGACCTCCGAAACCTCAGGATCGGGTTTATCAGGGTGTGCCACATGAAAAGACTGGATCAGTCTGGCCATATGGACATCAGATGCTGGTACCCACATCCTCTCCTCAGGACCGTACCCCCTCTAATGTACCAGCTACTGAAGCGACCAACGAACTAAATGAGAATCTGAAACTCTAAGTTTCCAATGACAGGAGATGGTGGTAGTGGTGATGGTATTGAAGATGTAATGTATTTTTTGAGATAGAGCAATGAAATACATTATGGATCCTAATGATGGGTGACAAAGCAAGGCGGAATGCTACAGGATTGACAATGGCAACGATTTTATAAGGACTGATAAACCTGGGACCCAGTTTTCAAGATGGAACTTTCAACTTAATGTTCCTAGAGGACAACCACGCCAAATCACTAACACACAGGTCTTCACCCACCAAACGTCCGATAAGCCACATTCTTATATTTGGATTCCGTCTTCCTGAAATGATTAGTAACCGCCTGCCATACAGACATAATGGATGATGAAAACTGTTCATCGACCACCTCATCGACCAACATCGACCCACCTGTTCCAACAAGCCTACAACCTGCAATGATCCTCAGTGTACTGAACCATCGTACGACCAGCTCTACCCTTTCCTAGTGTATTCTCACCCATCCCTGCAGTCTGTGAGCCCTCGCGGGCAGGGTCCTCTCTCCTTCTGTACTTGTGTGTCCCTTGTCCAGCACATGTTTATTGTACCTGTCTATATTTTTCCCCTTTTCATATGTAAAGCGCCATGGAATAAATGGCGCTATATAAATGTATAATAATAATAATAATAATAATCTTCAGGTAATCCAGAAAAAAATATTTTTATTAAATGAGGATGGAACCCATATGCCCCGATAACCAGGGACTTACCAGTAGATTCATGACAACTATTATTTACTGCGAATTCGCCTAACGGTAAGTAGGTAACCCAATACTCCTGATTTTCAGACACAAGACACCTAAGGTAAGTCTCCAGAGTTTGGTTAACCCGCTAAATCTGCCTATTAGACTGCGGGTGAAATGTGGAAGAAAATGACAGATGGATCCCCAGATGAGTGCAAAATGCCCTCCAAAACTTGGAAACAAGCTGTACCCCACGTTCAGAGACAATATCGGTCAGGATCCCATGTAATTTTACAATTTACCTGATGCAAATCTTCGCCAAGGAGTTGGCGTTCGGTAAAGCTGGTAATGCAATAAAATGAGACATTTTACTGAATCAATCCACGACCACCAAAATTACCGTATTCCCCGCCAACCTGGGTAGATCTGTGATAAAATTGACCGACAAGTAAGTCCAAGGTCTACTGGGAATTTACAATGATTGAAGAGCCCCCGACGGACGAGTATGAGAGGTCTTAGAACGTGCACAGACACTGCAGGCGGCTACATACTCCCAGACATCCTGATGAATCCCTGACCACCAAAAATGTCGAGTAAGAAGATCAGTGGTGGCTTTATTACCAGGATGTCCGGCCAAGACCGAATCGTGATGTTACTAAGGACTCTTAGATGAAGATTAACAGGAGCAAACAATTTACCTGGACAGGTAGCAGGGGCGTCCCCCTGAGCGTCAACAACCTCTCTTTCAAGATCAGAGCATATAGATGCTATAACCACCCCTTTTTGTAGAATAGGTACTGGTTCAAAAATGTTTCCTCCCTCCAAGAAAAAAGTCATCTGCCTTAATGTTTTGCTCCCTGGCCTATATGTGACAAAAAGGTTAAAACTGGTAAAGAACAATGCCCATCTTGCCTGTCGATGTGTTAGACGTTTTGCCGATTCCAGTTATACCAGATTCTTGTGATCCGTGATTACCATAACTGGGTGAACCGCTCCCTCCAAAAAATGACATCACTCTTCAAAAGCCCACTTGATTGCCAAGAGTTTCCAGTTACTGGTGTCATAATTTTTCACTGGAGATGACAGTTTTTTTTTAAAATATACACATGGACGCCATTTACCAGGAGACGCACCCTGTGACAACACAGCCCCCACTCCCACCTCAGACGCGTCAACCTCAACGACAAAAGGCTGAGAGACGTTAGGTTATATGAGTATCGACCCAGATGAAAAACAACTCTTCAAAGTATCGAATGACTCCCTGGCCGGACCACTGGACCACTTGGAAAAGTCCGTCCCCTTCCTAGTCATATCCGTCAGAGGTTTTGCTACTATCGAAAAGTTTTTGATGAACGTCCGGTAGTAGTTAGTGAAATCTAAAAATCTTTGTTACGCCTTCAAATCCTGAGGACGATCCCAATCCAATATCGCACGAACTTTTGCCCGATCCATGCGAAAACTGGTGGATGACAACACATATCCTAGGAACGGGATCTCCTCAACTAAGAACATACACTTCTTGGCTTTGACATATAATTTATTGTCTGAGTACATGTAAAATATTCCTGACATGTACCTGATGTGACTCATGTTTTGGTGAATAAATTAATATGTCATCCAGATAGATAACCACAAATCTGTCTACCAGGTGACTAAAGATCTCATTTACAAAGTGCTGAAAGACAGCAGGTGCGTTCGTCAACCCAAAATACATCACCAGCTTCTCCTAGTGTCCCAAAAGCGTATCAAATGCTGTTTTCTACTCATCCCCCTCTTTAATACGAATGAGATTATACGCCCCCCTGAAGTCCAATTTTGAAACCATTTTGCTCCTACAATTTGAGTAAAGAGGTCAGGGATGAGAGGGAGCAAATATGGATCCCGGACCGTGATCATATTGAGTTTACAGAAATCTAGGCATGAACGTAGCCCCCCATCTCTTTTCTTCACAAAAAAGAACAACGAATAATGGGGTCTAAGGATGGTCTGATATGACCCTTGGCCAAACTTTTCGCAATATAGTCCTTCCTTCATGGCTTGCCTTTCTGAACCAGAGATATTGTACAGTCTGCTCTTAGGAAGTATGGCACCAGGAAAAAGATTAATGGCACAGTCATAAGGACAATGGGGAGCAAGTTCTTGGCACCCCTGCTCCGAAAACACATCCCCAAAGTCAGACAGTTATTTAAGCACAGACTGGTTATCCACCCTAGCAAGCCAGGTACCCAACCAGTGTCCTTGACAATACTCGCTTCACTTTACTACTTCCTGCCAATCTACTACAGGATTGCGCAGAGCGAGTCAAGGAAGTCCAAGAACCACAGGTTAGGTCAGACCCTCTAGCACATAAGTCTATACCTTAGAGTGCATGGCCCCTACATGAAGATGTAAACCTTGGACAACTTGAGTAAAACACCCCTGTCTCAAAGGAGCGGAGTCGATGGCGATTATGCAAATGGGTCTGGACAGAGTATGTGAGTTGCCCGCCAGGGCCATGGGGTACTCGGACCTGAGCCCGTTAATCTCTATGGGGGATGTCACGGTGGCCACGACTCGGTCCGTGGCCCTGGCCGCTCACCAAAAAGGGGATATTTACAGGGGAATAATGTTTGTATAGTGATTCGTGACGCCACCTGTAGTATCTGGTCAGGGTGACCAGCGGTGCTGTGCAGGTCCTCTGGAGGGGATGGTGTTGTGCAGCTAGATGATAAGCCTCCTACAGGTGAGGCTGTGTCCTTCCAGGGCAGGTAGATGAAGTAGTGCAGGAATGGTGCTTGTGATGTAGCAGAGAGGAGTGTGCGACGCTGGAATAACTCTAGGAGACAGTCCAAGTGCAGTTCAGGGTTTTTACTCACAGTCTGTTGCTAGCAAGACAGATGCCCACCTGGCACTGTGTCCTCCAGGTGAGTGGTCCAGCAACCCTCAGGTAGATTGGTCGCACTTCCCAGGACTCCCGTTCAGTATGTTCCTTTCTGCCTTTGCTCTCCCTGTGCTTAGAACTCCTTTCCTTCCTTGCACCTTCACCCAGTCAGAGCTCTCAGACGAAGGTAGCTGTGAGCCCTTTCGGTAAACAGATCAATTCTATGTCTGCACGTACTTGACCCCGTTGTGCTGCCTTCCGGTAGAGATGCTGGTGGTTGATGGCAATGGCCCATAAAGTGACCACCGCCGTCGGCTTACTAACAGAGCTTGAAGCTTTCCCGCTAGTCTAGGGGCCGAACCCTGATGGCTTGGTCCTTCCTTCTTCAGGATGGGGGCCACGGACGGATAAACCGAAGTCCATGCCTTGTCGGACCCTTTCGCTCACTTCAGCAGATGCTTCCAGAGATGTACTCGTGCGAAGCCACAGTCCAAGACTGGCTGCTCTCTAATCTAACACGCAGCCTAAGTGCTGCAGCTAACTCCACCCATCTAGACACCCTTTGCTAACCAGGCTGAGTCAGACCATCCTCCCTAAGGGTCCGTCTGTATGCTCAGCTGGCATGGTGTGTTGGATGCAGGTGTGGAGTCCTAGGGGTGCTCCCTCCTTACCTGAGAGTCAGGTGTCACACCTCTGGGTGAGATGCAACACCTCTGTGGCGACTGAACCCTCAGGGGCGCCACATATGCGGATTGAAGCCTTGGACCTGGATAAACCTAGCGTCGATCAAATTAAACCACGCCCCATTGTCCAGACATGCAGACACATCTACCTTAATTTCACCCAGGTGAATCTCAGCTGGCAGAAAAAATTGTGTCCTGCCCACGGAGATGATGATTACAGCCGGGTTGCTAATCTCCACGCAACCCGAGCCACTTAGGTTTCTAGTGGCTGTTTACTGTGAGGTTGGGAAGTACACGTGCCCACAAACTGGCACATTTCACCACAATAAAAACACTCCCACTTTTTGCCCAATAACAGACAGTTTTCCAGAGTTATTTGCCGCACCCACATGCATGGGTTCCTCAGTTGACTCCGTATCTCCCTTGGCCCCAGACCTCCCACATACAGGGGTGTCTCCCTATATCTCTGGCAAAGACGGCGATCAACCTGGATTGTCAGAGACATGGCTGCCTCAATTGAGACTGGAGTCTCATACAGGACTAAAGCATTCTTCACCCTTACTGTAAGCCCTTCACGGAACTGGCTACGGAGTGTGGGGTCATTCCACTTAATGTCCGTGGCCCACCTCTGAAACTCGGAGCAATACTCTTCCACTGGCTGGTCTCCTTGCTGAAGTTGGCGCAGTGTGGATTCAGCCAAGGAGACGCGGTCTGGATCGTTGTATATAAGGCCCAGCGCCAGAAAAAATTCTTCCACCGCCTGAAGCGACTGAGAGTCTGACGGTAGAGAAAACACCCATGCTTGGGGGTCCCTCTGAAGAAGCGAGATTATCCCCACATGTTGCTCCTCTATAACTGAGGAAACTGAACGTGAACTAAAGTACAATTAACAGGCATCCCTGAAAACAACAAACTTGTCAAGCCACCCAGAGAACCTGTCAGGCAAAGCGACCTTTGACTCCGCTACGATTTGTTTGCAAGACCTGATTCCTACACCAGATGTATTACGGTGCTGCAAAACAATAGTGCGTAGATCTGTCACCTCCAGACTGAGCTGCTGCAATTGTCCTGTCAGAGCAGTTATGGGATCCATAATGGATCAAAAAATGGTTACAGTCAGAGCTAATGTCACGACTCAGCTGTCCGGTAACTCGGGACCAGGGGCTCCTTCCCTGTCACTAACACAAGGGGGTGCCCTAGCTGACCCTATTCCCTGGGATACTTCTGAAGGTAAAGATGCCGGGGCTGCTACCCTTGCCTTATCTCCTGAATCAGCCCTCTGTCTGTTCTCTTCTCCCACCCAGGGAAGAGGGGCGCTGTCGTGTATCACAGTAGACCAACCCTACAAACAAGGCAACACAAACAAGGGCAACTGAAATACCAGGCATACAAATATTCACTCACATATTACAGAGGAATGCACCAAGAAGTGGAGGATGGGGAAATAAACAAAATAAGGGGGAGGGAATTATCACACTTACAATCCCACACAACTGTCACAGATAATTCCTCTAAACTCCCCAAATAAACGCCTCTCCTCCAAGCCATGCAGCATAAGCTATCTCTGACATGGGTTTCAATCAGGACCTAGCTGAATTGCTTCTTTTCAGTGCAGGAGTAGGAACAATTAGACGGAGCGGTCTTTTGGTTCCTCTCTGTTGCGGTAACCCCGTGACAGCACTACAATGGAATGTTTGTACTTTTCCACTCTGCAATGTCCACCACATGCTTGTTTCTGAAAACATCCATGGAATCAAAATCGTCACACCTGTAGATGAAATCTCGGGGTGTAATTTCCAAAATGGGTTCACATGAGGACGTTTCTGCTGTTCTAGCACTTAGGGGTTCTTCAAATGAAATTCGCAAACTAGTCCAGGAAAATCTGAGCTCCAAAAGTGAATTAGAACGTTTGAGACTCAGAGAAAAATTTGCGGGATATTCCAGTATGACGATAACCTGGGATGGGAGCTCCATTCACTATTACTTTTCCAGAACTACTACCCCCAACGTGTTTAGCCAGCACAGAGCCAAACCACTCCCCTCTTCCCCCTTGTGCCTGCAGCCTCTCTGCGACTCACTCCTTCCTCTTGCCCCCACCTCAGGAATGTCTTTGTCTTCAAACCCCTGTGGGACTGTCCCATAGCATATTGCTGTGAATGTGTTCTGGAAGGGTATTTGGTAGCGGATGCCCTCTCGAGGAGTTTCCTTGCGGACCCCAGAACCAGAAAAAAATGCATCAACATTACTCAAAACAGGGTCCCCAGGTGTCAGGGAAAAAATCAGGGTAACAGTCAACAGAAATTTAGTCTGAACATGTTTCACCCTCGATTTTCTTCGGGACAGACGGAGGCTTCTGTCTGTCCAGGTGTTGACTCTCATGTGAAACATGTTCAGACTAAATTTCTGTTGACTGTTACCCTGATTTTTTCCCTGACACCTGGGGACCCTGTTTTGAGTAATGTTGATGCATTTTTTCTGGTTCTGGGAATTTCTGTTGACTGTTACCCTGATTTTTTCCCTGACACCTGGGGACCCTGTTTTGAGTAATGTTAATGCATTTTTTCTGGTTCTGGGGTCCGCAAGGAAACTCCTCGAGAGGGCATCCGCTACCAAATAGCCTTCCAGAACACATTCACAACAGCATATAATGGGAATTAATTCATTCGGTTATAACACGCTGCGAGGTTATGATAGAAACACGAAAGTTACAGTTCTGCAACCTGCTCCTATCAGGCTCTGCTACAGTGGTATTGGCTACGTTCTAGCCCCAACAGAACCAGAGAAATGGATTTTTCTGGAGCAGAGTGGAATAACTAGTCCGAGTTTGAACTCATTAGAACCCTAATTTCAGAATAAGGCGAATGATGGTTCTGTCGAGGCTCTGCTAGGTTCTCAAGCCCAGTTATATAGCTGAGAAGGTTTCAGAGCCTAAAACTGGCATTTAGAGCAAGGGGAGGACCCCAGTAACTCCACCCCTTTATGATGTCATGACCCAGAACTATAGAGTACAGCCACTGAGTCAGGGTGTCAGATTCTGCTAAGAGAGCCTGGAATAGACAGCCACACTGTCATGCATGGTGATGTGTGGCCCCCTCCCTTCTTTTCCCCCCAGCCTGATTCACCGGAATGATCTAAGTGCCATGTGAGTTTTTTCTTTAACCCTGTTTTATTTGTAATTGCTTGTACATATTTTAATTGTCTCCTTTTTTGTAAAACCTTGTTTTAAAACTTTATAAACACTGTCAAACTTCTTGGAGTAAAGATATAAAATTACTAGTTCGTTCTCTATGCTCTAAAATGAATTTGCACGTGACTGAAGTATACTGTGCTACTAAATTGGGGTGGCCTCTTCCCCACGTTCTAAACCCAGAGGCTGGTGGCAGCTAGCGAGTGTGTGTAGTGCTGAGCTTTTGGGTGGCGTTGGCAGTGATGGAGCAGGCAGGTTTTATAAGTGTATTTAGCCTGGCTATGGCTAGGAGTAGTTATAATTCCCCCACTGTAGCGTACCCATTAGCCAGTACACGTTCAAGCGGCCCGCCCGGCGACTAATTATCCTAGGTGCAGTTCCCTGACTGACCTGAGGGTAAGGGGGTGTCGGAGAGCTGCAAGTTCCTAAGTGTAACTGGGAAGTGGGATAAGTATAAATCCCTGCATTCAACCTATCGGTGGCATCGGCGGGATCCTAAGCCGTGATCCCTCGGGCCTCCGTCTGTGTCCCGTTCGTGACATCCAGACTCTGCCAGTGGATGACGAATGTCCAAAGTCAGGTAGATGAAGAGTTTTTATTATTGTATTTTGACTGTAACGTCATCACTGACCCTTTTAAAGTCAGAGGAGATATCGTTTTAGTGTATCTGAGGAAGGAGATGGATCAACTCCGAAACGTGTAATACAATAAATGAAATTTTCATCTTCCTGACTTTGGACATCCGCCATCCACTGACAGCGCCTGGAATATCCCGCAGGGTTTTTCTGATTCTTAAACGTTCATTCCAGTTCCAGCATTATACGCCTAGGAACCAGCGGTCTGAGCTGCAGCCGTCTATTGTGGCCTCACACGTCTTCTCTAGTGTCGAGCCTGCCATGCACAGCCTCCCCAGGTGAGCATGCACCATCTGGATTTGAAACTAGATCCACAGATTTACACAAGGCCGCTTTTCCTATTTTTGTATTCAAAAAGTCATATAGGGCATTTTCCCTCCCGAGCCCTCCTGTGTGGCCCATGCAGTACTGTACAACCACATATGGGGTATTGCCACATTCAGAAGAAATTATGTCACAAATTATGGGGCCATTCTTACCTATTTCCACTTGTGAACATGTAAAATCTGGGCCTAAAACAACATATTAGTGGTAAGAATGTAATAGTTTTTTCTTCATCTCCCAATGTTATAAAATTCTGTGATGCACCTGTGCAGCCCTAGCTCAATTCACTGAGGGGTGTAGTTTATAAAATGGGGTCACTTATGAGGAATTCTGTTGATTTAGCACCTCAGGAACTTTGCCAATGTGACATGGTGCCGCGAAATATAACAGAAAATTCTGCACCATAATCTGGCCCCTTCTCTTCTGAGCTGTGGTGGAAAGGTATGGGTAAACTCAGGAGAAAATTGACACATTTTCAAAATTTTTGTAAAATTTTCTGTATTTCTATCACTAAACAGATATTAACCTAACTATACCGCTGTCATGAAGCGCGAGGTGTCACGAAAAAACCGTCTCAGAATCACTTGAATCTGTTGAAGCTCCAGAGTTATTACCACATAAAGTGACACATGTCAGAATGTAAGATCGTGGTCTGGTCAGGAAGGTGGAAACAGACTTTGTCAGGACATTTTTTTTGATGGTGGAATAGATTCAAGAGTCTGAAAAGCAGCTCCTTCTGTTATCTCCTACCGGTAACTACAATTCTTCGCTTTCTGCACAATTTCAGTTTCCTCGCTTCACTTCTCCTTATCCTCGGTTTCACCTTTTTATCTTTGGTTCTTACCTGCTGAGAACGGCATGAACGCCAACCTGTTGCGGAACTGCCCTTCTTCATCCAGGAAATGCTCGGGGTTGAAATCTTCAGGAGTTTCCCAGTGAGACGGGTCTTGTAGGACTGATGTGAGGAAGGGGATCACTGTCGTTCCCTGATAACAGGAAGGATATGAAGTTACATGACTGTGTCTTGTATATGACACATGTAATACACATAATGACTTCCTCATTGATTATATTTTTTATGTTGTGTCATTACATTCTGATCGATGGGATTCCAAGTGATAGAAGCCACACGGTCCCCACGGCATGTTAACTTGAGTGGATCTGTGTCGCCGCTCCTAGCACATCTGGTGCAGATAAAAAGTGACGATCTGCAGAACATCAGATTTGGACCTAACCACTCACACGTTGGTGGCTCTTCTGGTTGTGCACCCAAGCACTCTGTATCATGAATAATTCTTTTGAAGCTTTTTCTTCTTACGCATTCTCTACTAATGAAAGTGCCGCCCATCTTTGAAAGATAACAAAGAGAGATGCTAAACCATGTCCCTAACCTCTGCCCATCTCTTATATGTGCCCACTCAGAAATATTGCTCCTAGTGAAGACCATTAGTGTTGCCACACAGTGTGTTACTGCTTTGATGTCCCACATACATATTATAATGTCCCCACAGCACAGTTCCACCACATATAGTATGATAACCCCCACACAGTATGATGTCCACATAGTACATTCCCCCCACACAGTATGATGTCTCCACGGTACATTCCCCCACACACAGTA
>VIAB01025229.1:24569-34793 GCA_009801035.1 Oophaga pumilio | reverse complement strand
AATGGCTTCACCCAAACACTAGCCATGAGTGGAGAAAAAGTTTTAGTATTATCATTCATATTATCTGAAAAAAGATTAAGAAAGCAAAAATTCTGCCGGAGTATGTAAAATTTTGAGCACAAGTGTATCCTCATTATTGACAATAGCGGAAGCTCCCATTTTTTTCACTCATCCTGGATACAGTAATAGTGCATTTATGTATGTAGACATCTGTGAAGTCAACGAAGTGGTGGTACATGCATATAGTGTCTGAAAGCTCAACCAGCTCGTCAACTATACATATAACTTTTTAGTTGGTACAAATCTAAGAGATACATTTTTTCCTTGTGAAGAGAATCAAGCTGGCATAGGGAGACTTATAGTCCATTCAATTCTTTACTGGACATTTAAATATGCAAGTAGTCTCATTAGGGAAGAAGAGGGCAGAAATCTTAGTGCCACCTGTTGGAAGTGGCAATTCTAAAAAACAATATTAGCCCTTTTACTCCTTTCTGACATTAGTAGCAATAATCCGTCCATGTGACCTGGGTCTATCTAACAAGGGATGGATTATTATTACATGTACCTGATCGCCAGCGCACACGGGTTGTGTGCGGGCGATCACCATCGAGTGTCAGCTGATTTTGACAGCTGACACCCTCCACTAAGTGCCAGGAGTGGTCACAGACTGCTCCCGTCACTTTAACTCCCGAAATGCTGAGATCAAACACGATTGCAGCATTCCATGTACCTGCAGAGGGCTGACAGCCCCTGTGCCTTTGGATCGGAGACCCCGCAGCCTGACACAGGGTTCCGATCATTGCCATGGTGACCGGATGTCGTCATGATGACATATGGGTCATCAGAGCTAGGAAACATGCTGATCATTGATTACGCGCAGTGCATGATCAGCAAGTCTCTCTGTCAGTACAGAGCTGACAGTTTCTACCGCATGCTACATAGTGCATAGTGGGACAAAGTAAAAAAAAAAAGTAAAAAAAAATGTTTTAATAATTCTAAAAATATTTTTTAAAAAAATCAAAAGATATTGTATCTAGAAATAAATATTTGAATGAAAAAAATATGTAAACAATAAGAATACACATATTTGGTATTGCTGTGTCTGCAACAACCTGACCTATAAAGCTGTAACTAGTTAACCCCTTTAGTAAACATCATAAAAAAATAAATAAAAAACAAGGCAAAAACAATGCTTTATCATCAGACCGCCGAACATAAAATGGAATAAAACGCCATAAAAAAGACACCTATAAATAATCATGGTCCCACAAAAAACAAGCACCATACTGCTCCATCAGCAAAAAAGTAAAAAAGTTATAGCTCTCACATTAAAGGGATACAAAAATATTTTTTTTCCTTTAAAATAGGTTTTATTATGTAAAAGCGCCAAAACACAAAAGAAATATAAATGAGGTATCGCTGTAATCGTACTGACCCAAAGAATAGAACTGCCTTAGCAATTTTACCACACATGGAACAGCATAACATCCCCCCCATAAAAGAATCCTGAATCGCTCTTTTTTTCAATCTGCATCCCAAAAATAGGAATAGAAAGCAATCAAAAAATGTCATGTGCCCGGAAATGGTACCAATAAAAATGTCAACTCGTCCAAGCAAAAAACAAGCCATAACATGACTCTGTCGGCTGAAATATGAAAAAATTATAGCTCTCAAAATGTGGTGATGCAAAAAGTATTTTTTGCAACAAAAAGCGTCTTTTAGTGTGTGACAGCAGCTAAACATAAAAACCCAATATAAATTTGGTTTTGCGCCGAAACTTGAAGAATAAAGTTGCCTAATCAATTATACTGCACAAGGAACGGTGTAAAAAATAAATAAAACCAATTCTTCACCTTCTGTTCATTTTTTCATTCTGCTTCCCAAAGATCACAGTATGGCTCGGTGCACATTTATCCTGCACTCAGAGTTGAGCGCTTACACCTGGGTTTCCTTGTAAATCTCTGAAATACATGATTCAGATGGAAACTCAGGCGGAAGATTCCCTATAATGAGTCAGATGGAGACACTGTGGACACTGTCTGACCTGTGATCTGTCGCTGTCCAACTTTTTAGGATTGCATAAAAGTGCTGTCCGCCACTAAACAGAGGCGAGAAGGAGTCCAGAGTAACTCTGCTGCCTCACTATACATTATGGTTAATGGATCCCTCGGGGGTTTCATCTGAATCACATCACTCAGAGATTTAGATAGAAACCCCAAACTAAATGCTCAGCGAAGAGCGCCAGATAAATGTGATCCCAAATGTTATGTAAAATGTTCCCAATAAAAGCTTCACTTCAATCCACACAAAGCAAGTTCTCACTCAGGTCCTTTATCTGCTAACGTAAATATAGGGGGCTTGCACGTTACTGGTAGTACAAAGGCTCCAAAAAAGCGAAATGGCTCCTCACCTGCCAAAGGAAATTCAGCAAATTCTCTGCTCCCAAATCCAAATAACCCCCCTCCCTTCCGAGCCCCACAGTGTACCTAAATCACATACAGCATCCACGTTTGGCATTTCTGAAGCAATGAGGGTCCATTTAACTTACAGGTGCATGCCTCCAGAAGCATGGGCTGGGCATAACGTACTGGTGACTGCAACATACTGGTCACTACAGCATACTGGTCACTACAGTGGCATCTTGCAATTTTCACTTGGCAACATTCATTGCTGCTTGTTTCTGGAAAATACCCATTGAGACAAAATCAGCACTACAACTGCAGATAAATTCCCAAAGGGGTAAAATTTCCAAAATGGGGTCACTTGAGGGGAGATTCTGCACTTCTAGCAATTAGGTGCTCTGTATATGGAGTCCACCAAAAGAAGTACTGTACAGCCACATATGGGATATTGCTATGTTCAGTAGCAATTGTGGGACAAATTTTGGTGCCAATTTTACCCACTTATTGTGTGAAAATGTAAAATCAGGGGCTAAAAGTAAATTGTGATGGTAAATATGCAGTTATTTTTTCTTCAATGCTCAATGGTATAAAGTTCTGTGACACACCCGTCATGTCAATGTGATCACTGCACCCCTAGATGAATTCATTGAGATGTTTAGTTTGTAAAATGGCACCACTTATGGGGCAGTTCTGCTGGTCTAGCACCTCATGGGCTCTCCCAGTGGGTCATGGTACCTGCAAACCACAACAGTAAAATCTGGAGCTCCTTGCCTTCTGAGCTTTCCCCTTTGCCTGAAAAATATTTCCCGATTACATATAGGATATTGGCGCACTCAAGAGAAAATGGACCTCAGTTTGTTGTAAAATAAAAAATCCTATTAGCCCTTAAGAAAATTTAAAACTTGGGGCTAAAACAACATTTTTGTGAGGAAAATGGGATTATATTATTTTCACAGTTCAATGTTATAAACTTCTGTGAAGCACCTGGGGTTCAAGGTGCTTACCATGCATCTAAATACATTCCTTGAAGTGTATTGTTTCCAAAATGGGGTCACTTGTGGAGGTTTCCACTGTTTAGATACATCAGGGGCTCTCCAAACGCAACATCGCATCTGCTAATGATTCCAGGAAATTTTACATTCAAAAAGTCAAATGACGCTACGCCCCCTCCGGGCCTTGCTATGCGCCCAAACAATAGTTTTCCCCCTCATATGGGGTATCAGCGTACTCAGGAGAAATTGAACTACAAATTGTATGGTGCTATTTCTCCTGTTACCCTTATGAAAATGCAAAATTTGTGGCTAAAATAACATTTTTGTGAGGAACATATGATTTTATTATTTTCACGGCTCAAAGTTATAAACTTCTGTGTAGCACTTGGGGGTTCAAGGTGTTCACCATACATCTAAATACATTCTTTGAGGGGTCTAATTTCCAAAATGAGGTCACTTGTGAGGGGTTTCCATTGTTTAGGCACATCAGGGGCTCCGCTAATGATTCCAGCAAATTTTGCATTCAAAAAGTCAAATGGCGCTCCTTCCCTTCCGAGCTCTGCAGCAGCAGCAGCAAAAAAGGCAAACACAGTTCTAGGATGTATTAAAAGGAGCATAAAGTCTTGAAGACTGCATGAAGTAATTATCCCCCTCTACTTCTCCTTGGTCAGACCTCATCAGGAATACTGTGTCCAGTTCTGGGCACCACATTTAAAAAAAACATTGAAAAACTTGAGCAAGTTAAGAGAGGAGCTACCAGGTCATTGAGAGGACTGCAAAGTATATCGTACAAGGAATGGTTAAAGCCGAGGTGGGGAACCTTTTTTCTGCCAAGGGTGATATTTAAGCCTTCCTTCCAGGGCCATACAAATTGTGCGATAACTCCGCCAACAAAGTAAGTTGTAACGATGGCACTGGTGTCAAGGCGTAATCTTTCATTGGATGCATCTCAGCGTTCAGTAATGAATGCTGCGTGCAGCTGTACACAGAGCAAGAAGAAATTAAAAGGCCCTTGGTCGTCAAAACATGGCTGCTCATCCAACGACTATGGTCCCTATGAATCTACCTGGGGACTAAAGAAAGGGTCGTTGTGGGCTGTGAATAGTCCACAGGCTTGAGGTTTTCCACCCCTTGGTTAAAGGATCTGGGAATGTTTAGGTTGCAAAAAGGAAGGCTAAGTGGAGACTTAATAATTTTCTACAAATATCTGATGGGATATCACATTATCGAGGGATTATCCTTATTCTCATTTGCACATGGAAACACGAGAAGCAATGGAATGAAGCCGGAAGGGAGACAATACAGATTAGATTTTAGAAAAAACTTTTTGACAGTGAGGGTGATCAATGAGTGGATCAGGATGCCACGAGAAATGATGAGTTCTCATTCAATGGAAGTCTTCAAACAGAGGCTGTATGAGATGATTTAATGAATCCTGCATAGAGCAAGGGGTTGGACACGATAACCCCTTAGGTCCCTTCCAGCTCCAACATTCTATGATTCTATGACTCTACATTTATATATTTATGCATGTATTTCAACCTATGGCATAATGTATCATTGACAGAATGTTGCTTTATGAACTAATATACCTACTACATACTACAATAAATCCACAATGCAAGGAACTGGTTGTAAATCTGGTTGTCTCTATTTATTAATTGTTGGCCAAGAGGATCTGTGACAGAAGTGTGTCATAATAATAATTTTATTTATATAGTGCGAAAATATTCTGCAGCACTTTACAATTAAGATTTAGAAATGTATACCAAAACATATACAGTCATAGACGAAAGTTTTGGTACCCTTGAAATTGTTCTAGAAAAAAAAGTATTTCTTTGAGAAAATTATTGCAATTACACGTTTGTTATATACAGTACAGACCAAAAGTTTGGACACACCTTCTCATTCAATGATTTTTCTGTATTTTCATGACTATGAAAATTGTAGAATCACACTAAAGGCATCAAAACTATGAATTAACACATGTGGAATTATACATTACACTTTACAAAAAAGTGTGAAACAACTGAAAATATGTCTTATATTCTAGGTTCTTCAAAGTAGCCACCTTTTGCTTTGATTACTGCTCTGCATTCTGAAAAGGTGAACGGATGGACTCTACATGCCTGGTTCCCACCGTGAAGCATGGAGGAGGTGGTGTGATGATGTGGGGGTGCTTTGCTGGTGTCATTGTTGTTCCTTTATGTGTATTTGAACAACACAAACAACAGAGAAAAAAAGGCAAATTAGACATAATTTCACACAAATCCCCCAAAATGGGCCAGGCAAAACTGTTGGCACCCTCAACTTAATATTTGGCTGCACACCCTTTGGAATAAATCGATTCCTATAATCATCAACAAGCTTCTTACACCTCTCAACTGGAATTTTGGTGCACTTTTCTTTTGCAAAATCCTCCAGATATCTTATTTTTTAAGGGTGCCTTCTCCCAACAGAAATTTTCAGATCTCTCTACAGTGTCCAATGGGATTTAGACCTGAACACATTGCTGAATACTTTAAAAATCCCCAGCGCTTTGTTTCCATCTATTTCTGGGTGCTTCAAGTATGTTTGAGGTCATAGTCCTGCCCGAAAACGCATGATCTAGGACGCAAACCAAGCTTTCTGACACTGGGAAATACATTGCGACCCAAAATCCTTTAGTAATCTTCAGATTTTATGATACCTTGCACTCAGTCATGACCCCAGAACATCTTTAAACCTCCACCATATTTGACTGTAGGTATTGTGCTCTTTTCTTTGTAGGTCCCATTCCATTTTTGGTAAACTGTGGAATTATGATCTTAACCAAAAAGCTCTATCTTGGTCTTGTCTGTCCACAATATGCATTCTCATAAGGATTGTGGCTTACTTATGTATATCTTGGCAAACTGCAATCTAGCTTTACCACGTCTGTGTCAACAGTGTGTCAGATAGTTCGCGCTTACACTTATGCACCCTGAGCCTGCAGGACTGCTTGAATTTCTTTGGAACTTGATTGGTGATGCTCATCCACCATCCGGATTACACTGAGTTGCAACCTTTCATCAATTTTTCTCTGCTGTCCACGTCCAGGGAGATTAGCTACAGTGCCATGGGATGTAAACTTCTTGATTATGTTGCGCATGGTGGATAAAGGAACATTTCTGGAAATGAACTTGCAACCTTGAGATTGTAGATATTGTTCCACAATATTGGTTCTCAACTCTTCAGACAGTTCTCTTTCCTTTTTTCTGTTCTTTTTGCTTAGCGTGGCACACACAGATACCAAATGCAAAGATCGAGTCAACTTTCCCCCTTTTTATCTAGTATCAGGTGTGATTTTCAAATTGCCCACACCTGTTACTTGCCACAGGTGAGTTTGAACGATCATCACATGCTTTAAACAAACTTGTTTACCCAAATTTTGGAAAGGTGCTAATAATTTTGTCCAGAATATTTTGGGGGTTTTGTTTGAAATTATGTCCAATTTGCCTTTTTTTTCTGTTTTTATTGCATTGTTCCAACACACAAAGAAAATAAACGTTTGAATAAGAAAACATGTAATTGCAATAATTTTCTAGGAAAAATACTTCATTTTTTGTAACAATTTCAAGGGTGCCAAAACTTTCGGCCATGACTGTATGTAAAATGTTGACCACGGTTTGGTGTGTACCTAATATTTTTCATTTTGATTAATTAGACATTGAAATGTATGTTTGTATACATCTGGATGGTAAAATGATAAGAGGCTGAGCTGTCTTGTAATGTTATTTTATTATATCACTTCCAAAATAATAAAGATAAATGACGACTGTGACATTCTAGATAGAAGTAATGTCATTTGAAATATACACACTTTGTACATGTCACCTTCCATTTATAGTTATACATACCATACTGCTGATATTTTCCTGAATCAAGCGACGTGTAAATGCTACACTCCGGAATTCACATTAAATAGATGTCCTACGTGCTAAAACTAGTCATTGGAAAAGAAGGACTACACCTTATTTTATTAACAACTTCTCTTAGGTTTTGCTTATTTCCTTATGTTGTTTTGTAAAGAATGACATATACTGACATGCAAGTACTTATAGGACACAAAGGTTTTTTCCCCCAACAAAGACAAGTATGGCATATCCAATACCGTAAATGTGTCAGCAAATATCTGGTAGGTGGATGTCTCAGCTCTTCAACCCTCAGATATCATAAGCTTGAATGGAATGGTAGTATATTGTCACAAGTTTCTGCCGACAGGTCACTGGGAGATATGCAGGCCTGATGGAATGCCACTCATCCCTCACCTGACAGGATAAGCTCAGACAAAGTCTCTTTTTTTTTACTTTACTTTCTTTAGTTTTAATACAGTCACCTTCTATTACAAAATAGAACTGGCTTCAAGGGTTTGCTCAGATTTGTGAGTAGCCAGTGTATAATTCCATGTAATACTATGGAGCAGTACCGACTAGTGTTTATTTTCTCATGCCGAATCTGTATGAGAAAAAAAATTGCTGCCTACTGCGATTGACACCGTATATCAAAGAGCGTGCACCCAATCAAGTCTATGGGTGTGTGCAAAACATTGGAATGCACTTGAATTTTCATCCCTCAGAATATCCCTCACATGCCAATGTTCTGTCCCACGCCATAATCCATATCTAGCGATAAAAAGTTTTCAACGTGGACGGTGCCAAGATGCGACTATCCAGACCGAGAACCACTGGGGAATGAGCTGCTGCAAGCACGGCATCAGTGACTAGCGGTGATGTCATCGAGTTTACTGCCAGTCACCAAGGCTATGTTCCCAGGTGGGCCCCTGAACTGCGGTGACCTCCAAAGAGATCCCCATTCGCACAGTGAGAAAAAAGCCTCAAGGTGCAGCGATGCGTTCACCGGGAATAATTTCTCATGGCGAATTCACCGCTGCACCGTGAGACTTTTTCTCATTGTGCTAGCGGTGATCACTGCAATTCAGGGCACTGGTTGGGAACGCAGCCTCAGTGACCTGCAGTTACCTCGATGAGGTCACCACTAGTCACTGAGGCTGCGTTCGCAGCAGCTCAGTCATCAGTGGTTCTCAGACTAAACGTTGCATCTTGGTACCATCTAGGTAAAAAACTGTTCATCCCCATACATGGATTATGGGCATAGGACAGAAGGACGGACAGGTGAGGGATATTGTTGTTTTTTATTTTTGTTTTGTTACAGGAGACGAGGGATTCAATAGAATGGGTGTTGACATGAGTATGGCTTAATTTAGAATCATTAATTGTGAGTTTTGTCTGGCTGGTATAAAAACATTTTTTTAAATTATTTATTTATTTAAAGTCTCACAGTGCAGTGCTGAGCTCAGGCAGTTCACTGTGAAAAATTTCTCACGGTGAACTGCAATGAACTCTTTGAGCTCAGCGCTGCACCATGAGACTTTCTCACTGTGCTGGCTGTGATCTCACCGAGGTCACTGCTGTTCATTTGCCTGGCTGGGAATGCAGCCTTAGTGACAGGCAGTAACCTTGATGATTTCACCGCTGCTCACTGATACTGCGTTCACAGCAGCTCATTCATTAGTGGTTCTCAGCCTGGACGGTTGCATCTTGGCACCATCCAGGTTGAAAATTATTTATCCCCATACATGGATTACTTTTAAATAAAAAGTATGTGTGTCTTGTTTTATTTAAAATAAAAGACTTTATACTGGCTGTGTGTGTATTTTCCATACCACTGTAGGATTAGTAATTGATAGGTGTCTTATAGTAGACTCTCAATTACTAATCCATGGGCTTGATGTCACTGGACAATACAAAGGTGACATCAACCCCGCAAATATGAACTCCCCTTGCCACCGCTACAGGGCTAGTGGGAAGAGCAGGGCAAAGCACCAGAATTAGCGCATCTAAGAGATGAGACTTTTCTGGTTGGCTGCGGGCTGCTATTTTTAGGCTGCACGGGCCAATGTACATGGTCTCTTACTAGCCTGAGAATACCCGCACCCAGCTGTCTGCTTTGTCTTTGTTGGCTGTCAAAAATGGGAGGGACCCATAACGTTTTTTAAAATTATTTATTTGCCCCTCTATTTTTAATAACTAGTCTTGCTGAAGCTGACAGCTGAGAGTTGAAGCCCCCAGCTGTGAGTTTTGCCTGTATGGTTATCAAAAATACAGGGGAACCCATGTAGTCTTTTTTCAATTATTTATTTACAGCACAGGCACCAGCTGATGAATACTCCCATCAGCTGCCGCCTCCTGTTATTAGCGGCAGCAAGCGTAGGCTGATGGGAGCAGTAGTTCCATCAGCTGACGCCAGTGACAGGAGGTAAACTTTTTAAGCTCGATCACAGCTGCAGGCTCACAATGTCATTCGACAGTGTGGGAACTACGGCTCTCTACCGGCAGTAATGATTTTATCGCCGATCAGAAGCAGCGTTTGCCATGGTGTTATGCACTTGACACCATGGCAAATACTGGATGTTCGGACCCCAATTCAAAGGAATGGGGTCCGGATTCGGGTCTGGGTACTATTCTGATACTCAAACCTGAACTTTTTTTTTAACTGTTTGGCTGAACTCGTCTGACTCTAACATCCAGGAGTCCAGCCATCTCTAGTCGTGACTCGTGACCTTCCACACACATGGACAGAACCCTTGTGGACCTCATCAGAGCCAGAAGTACCTGCTGGGTGTAGGAGGCCCATGGATTTCAACAAAAGCAGCAGTGACAAGAAGATATAACAAGTGACAGACGATAGATGGTGAGGAGTGGAGAAGCTAGAGTGGTGAGCGGTCAAGTGAGTATAAGTTGTTAGGGGCGAAGTTCCCGCCTCTGCACAGGGGGAACCTCGAGCCATCT